>DVXP01001765.1:0-14151 GCA_018235645.1 Junonia grisea | reverse complement strand
TTGTTGCTCTTGCACAGACGTCTGTGTGTCAACGATACATTTAAGTAGGGCAATGGCCCCAGTGTTTAAGTAACAGACGCAGAATACTTGTGCAGCGATTTTTCTTATTATTATTGTGTTCGTATGGATAGTACTGTTCAATTATTTATAGAAGCTTTATTATTGGTATTTAGAATATTTGACCTTATTTAACATATTTAAATATTCGTGTACATACGAGTATAAGTTGTTTTGTTTAATTGATTAATGAATAAAATTTGCATTTTAATTTAGCTGCCGACATGTAGCTATTTATTCCTTATTGATTAATTATTATCGGGGTACAGTTTTAAGTTATCACTTTGTGTATATTAAAAGCGAGGGTTTCAAATATAATTTTTTTCATTGTAATTGTACCTACTCGTATATTTAATAATTTTGTACAGAACATTTTTGGTAAGTAGGTACGTTAGTAGCAACAATTTCAAAACTAAAATAAAAGTGGTAAGAATTTAAAATTCTCTTTTAATATTATTGTATTAATAACCAGAAGTCTTATTTTATGCGATATCCTTTTTTTATTAATTTTAGGAGCCATTATAATCGTTAAATAGGTAGGTACCTACATCATCGAGGTGAAAAAAAAGAAATTAACTGTTTACTGTATTAGGACATTGCATTGTATAAATATTATAATGGCGTTAAAAACAACCTGTATTCCTGATGTCAAGTTATTCAATGGGTACGTTGACTGATCTGATAAAAATTTTCATAGTAGGTAAATTTAATATATATCGTCGTAAAGTATGTGAAATGGCTCTCCTGTAAACATTGATATTTGTCATATCCGTTATTGCTCTACGATCACAACGAAATGTTAGCATCGACGCTTGCGACGACAAATACGAATTTTAAAAATATGCCAATATTTGCAAATGCAAATACTTATTCGTGACATTACAAGTTTCTAACAACTTTTAAAAATAACTGGTTAACTTTTGTCGTTCGATATCACATAGGTAAATGATGGATACAACAGTAAAATTGTACTGTACCTACAATGTAGAACAATAGGACGGCATCTGAATATAAGGAGCCTATTAACTTTTAATCTCTCAATTCTCAAAGACAGTATTTCATTATAAGCTTAATAAATGTATGTATTGTATTGTATCAGATATTTAGACATATGTATCAATATAGGTTCAGTTCAGATATTTAGACAATTCACGCACCAGAGCTAATAAAGTGATAATAAAGATAATATGATATATTTTTATTTACGTATAAAAGTTTCAAAATGCACTTAAGTACATTAGGTACATAAATAAGTACTTTATACGATAAAGTTATTGGATATCTCATTGGTAAGGGTTGTTTATCATTTCATCAATAAGTTTACTTCAGGATATTAATGTATTATTGTCTAAATATTTAGACTAAAATCTATAAATATATTTGTATAAATTAAGATAGGAATAAATTCTTTGAAGAGATAACTTATTAGTTGCGTTTCGATACCGTAAAAAAGTTAATAAAAATTATAGAAAATTGTAAAATGTTTTCAAAAAAAGGTAATAAATAATACATATTTTATGACTAAGATTTATATAATAGTTTAAGAAATTAATGTCTGTTTGATGCCCTTATAAAGATAATTATAGCTTTTACACAATATATCTATCTATATCAGATCTGTTCAACTTTGTCGCACGTAAACATGTTCCGAGTGGTTGCTAAAATAAAAAATAACATTTCAGGGTTAATGTATGTAAGCGATGATGTGTTATAACTATAGATGTTATTGTTATAAGCTGATGGACTTTGGATGAACTTGTAAAAATTATTTTACAACCTTGAAGGTTGTTATTAAGCTACCAGCCAGTGATTACCAGCTATAACTTTAATTTAAAATAATGTCATGTTTTAAGAAAAATATAATAATTAATGTAACTATAGAAATGTAAAGACAATATCAGATGTTTCATATCATACGAGTAGGAAAATTATAATGCAATTTTTCATTCATTGCTTTTAGTTTTTTTTTAGGTACATATTTATTACTTCCACGAACAAACAATAGAGATAAACATGAGATTAATCTACTCTATATTCCCACTTTTACTTACATGTAGAGATCATTAAAGCGAGCGCCCTATTGCAATTGTTTTGCCCTATTAATAAGTAGTAGGGTTGCTCTATATTAGAGAAATTTTGGCCTAAGTTCCGCTAAGCCTAGAGGTTTCACAGAATTGACATAAACATAATTTCCTACAAAATTATACTACGAATTTTTAAAAAGTTGAAAACAAGGCGACTTTGAATGAAACGCTTAAACAATATTGGTAAACTTGAATGAGTAGTTTCTTTTTACTGTCAAATGAAAAAAATAATGAAATATATAGGTTTTTCAATTATTTATTGTACTTTATTGGGGTTCCGTAAAATAAAAGATGCTTTCTTCATTGGCGTTCCATTATCATAAAAGTTTTGCATTACTTGTAGACTTTAGATATTCAGTCACGATATACATTGACAGCCATAGCTATCGGTTGATAACTTGAAAACATGTCACACTTAGCTACTGCTATGGGGTTGTTACTAGTTATTGAAAAATAAAAATAAGAAAAAATTTAAAGCAATAAAAAGCAATGGATGCTAGATCGACCGAAACAAGGATCATACAATAATGTAACACACGCATTGAAAGCAAAAGATGTAGGTAACTCTCAAAGAAATTTCTTTCACGTAGCGTCGTTAGATTGTCATTTTTTTTAAAGTTATGAAACCCAACTGATGCTGAAGTAATTGTTTGTTACTATGAAAACAGTAGAATAGATTTTATCAAAGTATTAAGTAATAGTAATATATGTATATATGTACACAAAGTAGGTATAATTAAGTATCACGGACAATTAGCCTCAAGACAATGATATTAATGTAATGAAATTCTTGAGAAATGAATATAGGTATACATAAATACAATATAGAAAGAATAGTGAAAAAAACATTTTAACTTTAAAAATTAAATGTTTAAATTAAGAATATGAATAAAAACGAAGTAATATATTTTTTTAATCGTTTATATTTTTATTTTTTAAAAATATAAGATGAAATATTAATTAACGTAAGATTGTTTTTAATTATAATTCAACGCATGTACGTACGTATGTATATTCAGTTGAATACGTTTCAGAGACAGAATATAAATTAAGAAAATACATACTTCCATATTATGGTAATATGTATGTGTATATGAGTCACAATCTTTATAATTCAAAATGAAGTGGGGAAGCCCGAATGATATTGACATTCCATTGTTGTCCCGCCGTGGCCGGTGCGTATCTCGGACTATGGAGCATACATTAAAGGTAAACGTGTTACTATCTCGTACATTACGCACAGCTGATCTACCGTTCTGGTGAATAAGGAAACTTCTTCGAAAACTCGCAAAACGGTTGACTATCTCGATGATATATATATATATTTTTTTAATTTTCTATTATAAAACTAGACGAGTACGTTAGGTTGATAGGAATGTCTGCAGAAGACCTAAAGCACCAAACCACTTTTTATTTAGTTATTAATGCTTTTTGTCTTAAAGAAACGTTAGACCAGTGGCCACTGTGACTGAAAATCTTGTTAAACCTCCGACGGATCACGACGTACACTGATACCGATGTTTGTCGAACTCTACGAGTTTGTGCTGGGTGTATTTTCAGACTACAATGGGTTTATGGGAACTTGCTGTGAGATATTAAATAAGTGAAACATTTACCGATTGGTCTTAAGAATGTTGTACGTCAATCAGACCTCGTCAGTTTGTAGTTTCGCGGTCGACGTCTACCTATATTCAACTTTAATATTTCCTGTTCTAACTGCGGTATAAAACGATACCTATAGTTTTTTTTATTACTTTTTAAATTACATTTCTGACATGCGATCGATTTATTACATTATTTTTTATATTTTTATAATGTAAAAATTATGTATCAATTCATAAATATAATGTGAATTTTTATTGTTACTTTAATTGCCAACTCAATCAAATAAATGTATTTTTAATGGTTTATGTAGAGTTGGGCTATTACCTGCGTATAATTTATTTAGCATTAAGTTTTAGTAAATATTTCTTTTCATTGAATAATTGAAACTTGTCAAAACACTTTACTTAGTAGGTACATTTATTTATTATAAGTACAAATAACACAAGCTATTTTCATACATCGAAGTAACTATAATAAGTGTAATAAATCTATAAAGATTTGTGCAAAATGTTTTAAAAAGTTTTTGGATCAACTTTTTTTTTCAAAATTAGGGACAAAATTGTACTATATAACGTGACGTAAAAAAATTAAGATATAAATTGTATTACCGCACTTCGCACGTATTATTAGCAACAGTAACACAACGCCGACATTGACAATGGAATAGCGCATGCCTGCACGCTATTTGTCGACGAAAATGCCGCTTTGTAATTGAAAATAACTTTCGATGTATTACAGCGACGAGCTCACGACGCGGGACTGTGAAAGTACTGATGAAACGACTTATTTCGTATGTTAATCAATTTTCATGTACTTTATTATGTGTAGAAATAAGATCAATTCGCTTTTCACCACTTTGATTGTTATGTTAATCTAATAACTATTTTAAGGTTAACGTTCGTATTTGTAACATTATGTGCTTAGTATTGGAGACTATAAAGTAAAAGTGACAATACATTACATAGTAGTTTTGTTTTAAATTTGAGTTTTAACACTTCAATTTGCTCGGCAGTATTTTAAATATTTGTTCGATATACTGTTCTTTCTTACTTATCTGTAGTAAAAATTGTAACAAATTTGTATTATTCAATATATTATTCCATTGTATAGGCCTATTGGTTTTATATTTTACCGTTAAATACTTACTACATTAGGTACCCTGTACCCACAAATAATAGTAACATTAACTCATATTTTACTTTTTTTACATCACCATAAAATCATTGGTAAAATTATAAAAAAAAGTAAATCGTTAACAAAACAATACATTCGCAGGTGAAAGCTTTTGTTTAGTTACAATAAAGAGGATAGACGAAAACGATATTTCTATATGAAGGTTAACGCGAATGAAGTCAGGGGCATGAGCACGTTGTCGGAATATATTTAATTGTTATTTTTTATTTTAACCTTGTTTACACTGTTTAAGCGTAATCCTTTAAAGCTAATTAAAAATAGAAATAATCAGTTCTATTTTAAAATAGTTAAAGAATACAAATCATTGTACTATTTAACACAAAACAGTACGAGGCATTGAATGTTGTAGGTCAAAGCTTCGTAATAGTGCAATCATGCTAACAACGGTAATGAAGACGACGCTAAGAGCATCATTGTGCGAATTATCTATAAATCTTAAACAGGAACTATTTGGAAATCTCTAGCTGAATATGACTCGCCGCCCTTGTACCCGATTGCAAAAAATGTAAAAAATCTATGAATGACAAATAATGTGCAAGTAAAAAAATAAATGTACTTTATGTTTCATATGTGCAGCTAGCACAACAATTAGTTTAAATTTCACACACTTTACTCGAATATGTTGTTTAGTGTAGATATTACTATAAGATTGTAATGTACCATATATTGTGTAATTATGTTTGTATGGCCTTATTGTTGCCCCACAGTTTTTGGTAATTCATATGAGATGATTCGCTTTGTATTTGATATATAATTTTCATTTTTGAGTTTTTCTTAAACCAAAAAGCATTTATATGCGTCCTATCGCTAACATACCTATCTAGGTACGTGCAATTTATTAAACATGAAATGAAATTAACAGGTATGGATTAATTATTAATTCGAATAGCTAGCTCCAGAAGTAAGTTTTAAACCTCATTAATGTTCAAATGAACTAAATATCGTACGATATCTTTTACTAAGTGCAGTCCTACTTAAATATTTCGAAGATTTATGAATGAAATAGGTAAAATGAAAAGCAAGTGTTAATGGAAATAGTATATAAATGTCCGATGTATGAATATAAAATCTCGCAGTAGGGTAGAGCAATCTCTTACATAACATTTACTCCGAAGTAGAGCATGACCAAATAGTTCACAGGGGATCGCCGCTGGACAGCAAATATTTACTATATTCATTCGAGAAGCCGACCTTGAAAACGTTAAATAAATGTGGACGGAATATCTTAAATAATCTAACATGTAAATCCGCTTAGCAAAGGTTTTGATTAAATTAATTTTATGATGTAAGTACCTTCCTATTTATTTTGCATCAATTTTATTCACTTTATAAATTAATATGTTATAAAAACAAATCACAAATAATAAGTTATAATGGCGTCACATCACAATATTTCTACATAACTACCTACATGTAATCTAAGTTGTGAGTAATCAGGATATTGCATTTATTTCGTACCTAATCGTACTTTTAAATTGATGTTGATAAAAGTGTGATGGGAAAATGTTGTAAAGTTATTATTATTTATTTAGTTAGGTAGCTTTAAAATACCTCTTTCACGATGTTATTAAAAAGTAGATTTTAGATCTTAGAACTCAATAACGTAACTCAAAAAAGTAGACAACGTTAAAAGATTAAAAGACATATTAAAAGGTCAATGTTTTAGATAGTCAAATGTTTTTTTCCTAAAAATAAAGTATACTTATGTTTTGGCATCTTATGAAAATGATTAAAGTTAGTATGTTTTCGAAAACATTTTACACCGCCGAATATAAAAAAAATACCATTTAGGAATAATCTAAATTATTATGACAATATTGCACATAAATACTTATAAATATGTAAATAATTTAAAATGTTATATAAAAATGAAATACATAATAGTAATCTTTTCCGTCTTCGCCAGAATTGTATTGTCGCTATTACGTATAAAAGCAAACAATAACATTTTACTCACACTATACTGAGAGTGCTAACTACTTCTGTAAATACATAATGATCAGTGCTTTGTTTGCTCTGGTTGATCTTTGATCACCTAAGGCGGAGCGCACACGAGAAGCGGGGAGACGCGACGAGAGCCGACGAGACGCAGCGCACCGTGCGTATTGTTGGGTGAGTTGCTGCATGCCGCTTGCGCAACACCCGGAGGCAACACGCTCGACCCTGAACTCAATTCGGCTGCGATCATTTTGCAACTAATCACTGGTCGTTGCGCCGCAGGTAGACAACTCTGGCCGTCGCCGGCACAAATGTAAACATTTACAGGCGTCGACGGTCTACGCACGAGGCCGAAACGGACGTGCTCCCTGACACCGAACACCATCGAATAGCAATCTTTCTTTAATGTCCCCTACTCTTTCGCCTAATTTATCATGTTCTAAATCTAAATATTTCGTGTCAGGTGAGAAATGAAAACGATACCTCGTCTCGAATGCTAAAAATATCTTAAATAGCGGCAAACAACACTTCCTATTGAATAATGGTCATACAAGGATTAACAGCTTCAAGGTAGTTTGTCTTTATTATTTTCAAGCCAGAACTGTGTGTTTGTTTATTATATATGGTATGCCTTTTAAATTTATATTTTTAACCATATAATTGCTTCCTCAAAAAAAGCAGCGTACGTAATCCCTACAATATTAACTATTTGCCATTAAATTTATATCAAAAGCCATACCTATTAAATGTACTTGTTTAGTAAAAAACACTTGTTAATATTCGTCTAAGCCACATTTCAATTTTATTTATTTGTATAGATAAAAGTTATGTTTTTATGCTATATACTTAATCGTTTTCTGTTACGCTTCGGTAACTCTAGAACCATTTACAAAAAGTTTATTATTCGCCTTTAATTAATTTTTAAATTAATTAATACACGTATCCTACTAATCAAAAATAAATTTTAGTAAAGCACAACTAGCCATATGTATTACTTTTGTTATTTGTGACTTCATTCTTTATCAGATCACGATAGCTTATCAGCAGAACTTTTATTGCCGCTTAAAGTTAACGCAGTTTTTAAGATAATATTAAGAAATATTAATCACCACATGATATCGAATATAGAAGCGAAAAATTAGGCGTGGCATTGAAAAAAAAACGAGTTTCAATGAAGTAAACATTTCGCGGACTAACCAATACAAACTGTATCATACTTGGAATAATATTAAATGGCCTTTAGAAGTTAAATCCGCAATTTGAAATGCTATACTCGTTTATTGACCTTCGAGGATTTCCGATGTTAGCTTTCCTTGTTTAGTTTTCTCATGTCCATTATAATAGCGGTCTTCATCTTATTCGATTCCACACAGAAAGATTTTCCAATGCTGCTTGGAAATGGCGATGAATAATACAAATTAACCTTGTTCAATTGCGGTTGAAATGATGTTAATTAAACGCCACATCAAAGGATATTGGGAAGCAAAAAAGAACTAATTAAATCAAGTTTTTCTTTTTAACTATAAGTCGTTGGGGGGTTTCTGAAAAATGTTATATTTTTATATGATTTATGTTTAATGTATCACAATGTTTTTTTAGTTGTACAAATTCATCTTAACGTTTAATAAAATGGTTCAGGTTTTTTAATTGAACTTGAAAAGTGTATACCTTTTCTTCTATTCAAAAATCGACAAGATGTTGAAAAGATAACATTATAGCAACCTTATAGCTGTTAAACAAAAATAAATGTATTGTTGTGATACTACAAAATTGATATTATTATTTTATATTAATAATACCAAGAGTTGTTACCAAGAAACAGATATAAAAATTAAAACAAGGGGGGTTAGGATTTAAGTGTCTTAACGTGCTCAATCTCTTTAACAATGGGTTTTCATTAAAAAAATCTCATGCCATATATTGTAGTATTTAAATGGAGTAATCTAATTAAAATTGATGACAATAACGACAATAACGTCAGAGGCGATAGAAGGGAGTTAATCTCGTGTCATGTCAGTGGCCAGTCGACGTGACCTTACGTCACACGTCCACCGCTCCGCGCCGGCACGCGGAGGGAATACTAACGCCCGCGAAACGCCTTGGTGGATCCTTGGCTTCAAAACCGAGCTCCTTTCTTAGACTATTGCGTTTAATGAACATCTTTCATTATAACCTTAAACAATAGCTAATTTTACCTTGCGATAGCGTAATTTACTTAGCACTTCTATCATTCGCCTATCCATGGCGGTAGCGTTCAGATACATATACTTTTTAATGGCTATGTTGCTCAATCTCCATTAACACATTCGATTTTTAGACTTGACCTTGATGACCATGAATTTTATTAGTTGGAATTTTGGACAGTATCTCCACATCTTTTTAATTTGTTACAGTTACTTAAGAATAACTGTTAAACTGAAGGTTAAAGCGTATATAGAAACTAATATATTATATACTAAACGATTTCAATATTACATTTTAATAATCATTTTAAATCATCACTCATCACTTTGCACATACATACATAGGTACATATATAACTTGAATTAAAGATAAAGAATAACAATTTACGAATATATGTGTCTGTGTACAAACAATATTTAGATTATTTAAATTGTTTGTTTCGAAATAGCTTATCGAAAGTGTTTACGTATGAACTAAAATACACAAAAATCGATTTTAAAATTAAAAAATATAAACCAATATAGAGCCTCTTTTGAGACCTCAACGAATTTTTAGATAATTTACAATTTTAGATTATTCACATTTCACATGTTTTTATTATCGATAAAATCATTTTCTAAGTAAGTATTCGTTATAATAACGTTACGTGTTCACATTACTTGGGAGTACGAGTATGATACAACCCGTCATAGTCTATCACATGATTCAGACAACGCAAACTGATTTCATAATTACTTGTATCGTCATTGTGTTCTCACCTGGTGGAGATCGTTTCTGCGGAACGTCGCTAGTCCTTCCAGCAGCTTGTCCAGTTAGAACACAGTCACTATCCGAGTGGACGGCAAATGTCCAATTCTACGGTAACGGTTAGAAGTGGGGGCGCTGTAGTTTCGAGTGCGCGAATCGCGCGCAATATCCGCGTGCGCCGGTGCCTGCGCTCAACGTACAGGTATGCTCGATACTGACTCCGCTCCCCGTCCTCGCGCTCTTTTATCACATCGCATTCACGCGCCTTCAACTTGACTTCTCGTGCCTTTTGTTTAATCGGTTTTTGCAGGACACCGTATCAATTGGAAATATTTTTCTATAATTATTAAATTATTGTGTCATTAATATTGACGCTTCATCTCGTCATAGAGGTGTTGACTAATTGGAATATGTAAGCCCATTAAAAATATGAATTATTTTTTAAGTGGCTATAACATCGTACTAAATACAACTAATCTACTCGATAGCTAACATTGAAATGAACCATGTTATTGAAGAACCATATAATTGAAGTGAGGATTGACCATGTTATTTACTACGACAGATTTAAACAAATATAGATATTAAATTTTAAAATAAATTCAAGGAAAATCACGGGTGATCTTATTAATAGATATAATAATTAAAGATGACAATATTTTAATAAATTAAAAAATGATATTGATTTTTTCATAATTTTCTCCGCACTGATGATAAAGATGTTCAACTTTATCATCGGTGCGGTTCAGAATAGCAAAGGAAATGATGAGCACTTAAGCTTCCTCATCGTACGATACGAAGCTAACTTTACGATGATTCTCACTGAGAATTAGGCAGGTACTCCCAGTTAAGACAGCCGTACAATTGATTTGCTTTAGGGTTCAGCAAAGTTGGCTTCTGAGTGCAGTGCCGGCGTTAGGTTCAGTGACACCCCGGGCAAAAATTCTGTGTGGTGCACTTTTGACCGTCCGTTCTCTATTTTAAAATTATCAATTAAGCTAAAAAGAGGTCGTCATATTTCGTTCCCTAACAAAGAATATAATTCCGTCGCCTCTCCGTTAGCCCCCGGCGCCCCCAAAATTTTGGCGTCCCGCCCACAATAAAGATGCGTTTAACTCTATATGCAATTAGGTACTACTATTTATTGACGTGGATTTTCTTCGTTGTTTTTTAATATAAACCGTACATTAATTAATAACATTGTATAGCCTAAATAACAATAAATTTTGTCAAAGTAAAATTTTATCTGACTCTATATCTAACGTGGCTTTACCAATTTATGAGGTAGATTTTTTCTTCTTTCTTTTTAAAAAAGGTAACTACAACCTAAAACTTGAATTAAAATATCATTCAAAGCTACATAACCTAAGTTTATAGCTAAAACTTTATCTCTAAAAACCGACTTCCGTGAGATAAGTAGTGAAGAAACCGCATTATTAAGACAAATCCATTCCTAATTGAGTATATTTGATTTTTTGTTGTTATTAATACAAACATTATATTATATATAAGTATCATTTCATTTTCAACATAATATACCATCGCAATTTCGGTTTTAATTCAAAATACAAGTTTAATCAATAAATTATAAGCACATAAGCGGATAAAATAATTCTTGAGTTTATTAATTGTAATTGTTAAATATTAAATATGTTTTGATGTTTTTTTTATTTATTAATTTACTAAACTTTGATAAATGACCGTAACTTACTGTACTAACGTAAGACTCAATATTATGACGTTACATCAATTGCAGCGCTTTCGGGGTCCTGTGATTTGTTATCAATATTCTGTTTAAAATTAAATACAAAAAGAAAGTAGTTTTGCATCGATATAATAATCTTATCTTACTTACTTAATAATATCATATAAAGGCGAAAGTTTGTAAATTTGGATGTTTGTTGCTCTTCCACGACAAAACAGCAGAACCGATTAGACTGAAATTGGAAATGTTGAGCTTATACGTTGGATTAGGAAATAGGCTAGGTACAATTCAACCCGAAAATTTTAAATTCACTACTGACGCGCGGAGGTAATCGCACGTAGTAGGTAGCTCGTAAGTTCACAATATAAAAAAAGTAGATATAATTAATGATTACAGTCCGTGAATATTTATAGAATAGGTAGTATACGGTAGGTGTATATATGTATAAATGTTAAATTAATAAAATTTGTGTAAGATTATTTTAGGTCCATAAAATTATGTTTACAGATTTTTTTAGCAATTATTTTTAACTATAAAATTAGCATGAGTATAATTATTCGAATAAAAATTTTATTTAGGTAATTAACTTAATAATGTTAAACAAAATAGTACGTAGGTATAATATTTATTTTATAATTGTTTTAATATCTACCCTACACTTACTATAAAGTTTATATACAAGTAGCAGATAACTCCATGGCTAAAATTATCAAAATTTTCGTCTATCGTATAAATTAAATTATTAATTTGACTTCGAATTCTACAAGTACTTCCATTCTCAGGGTCGACACGTACCACGGGTCCCAACTTGATTACTACGAGGCAAATCTTTATAATTGACTGTAATCGTACGTGTGTAATCATTTAATTTTTTATGGAATTCGTAGTTTTAGTGGTTAAGATATTGATTTTCAATAACTAAATTTCCGATTATTTTTAAAACCAAAAGTGGAATGAAAAAAAGGTAAAATAAAAAAGTTTTTAGTAGAGTCATTTCTAAAACGATTACTGAATTGTTTTCTGAAACAGATTAAGGACCTTAAATAAAAAAAATACAGGCTTTAAGTAAGTCACTTAGTGTCACTTATGTAACTTCTTAATTTAATTTTTTTTTATTTACGAATGAATCAATATGAAATATATAAAAGTATATAAAAACTGAATAAGTGCACTGTCGTTGGAATCGGGTAAATAATTAACAATATTTTTAATTTATTTAGATATGTTGTCTAATACATATGTCTCTATCAAATGTCTATCGTCTCTATCAAAGATGTATTTAGGTATGTACATACATATGTATCAGAGAGAATAACGTGAATATGGTTTACTAAATGTATACTCGTATTTATATATTTACATAACATACATACTACCTATGCCAATACATCAATTTTAATTTTTTTTCTTATTTTTGTCTGTCTTTAGTTCTGACAAATCGCGATTAATTAGATTGATTTTGATGGGACTTTCAGTGACAGATAGATGATGAAGTAATAACATACGTTACTATCTTGATTTATGTCAACAGGGTTCCTTTGAAAAAAAACCTAAGAACAAAATTGACATTGGCAAAAGTTGACGGAAATGCGGACAATTATTGTAATTAAAACAATACTTTATGACAATAATCACTCTACCATTAAACCATTCTGGGTATAAAAGAATTTTCTAGCATTTCGATCAATAGTTGTCACAATCATATCGTGCACATTATGCGTAACATAATTGAGGATATTTTTTGCACTATTATTTCTAACTCAAACGTTCCTTCACTGTGAGTGATTTGATGCAACCACTAGTTACTCTTATCTTCAAGTGATCTATCATACCACTAGTCATTCAAAATACCAAAAAATGATTAATATTTCTGCCATTGACCTTAAAAGAGTCTGAAAACCAGCTTAACCTTCTACGTAACTGCGAACTGGCCAGTGACCGTCCGTTCGAGCATGTTCGTTGCTTTTGACGTCAAACAGCGTTTCACGATTCGTTTTTTACACCGTTAGCAAATATCCTATTTTCAAATGTTGTTTTTCTTCTATAATCACATACACCTTGATATTAATGTCAAGAACCCCCATAGACA
Organism: Junonia grisea; assembly: GCA_018235645.1. Taxonomy (NCBI): domain Eukaryota; kingdom Metazoa; phylum Arthropoda; class Insecta; order Lepidoptera; family Nymphalidae; genus Junonia; species Junonia grisea. Next base: position 548 of record DVXP01001765.1, on the reverse strand, counting down.
AGAGACTTTTGACGTTTGTTGGTTTAGTTAGACTAAATAGTCGATTTACGCGTCCAAAAGTATATACTCGTATGTATGTTCAAATGAATAAATGTATACTCGTAGTATTTCATCCTTTCGGATAGTTTGTTTTAAATTAGTTTCGAAAGCTACTTTTTCTAAAAATTTTGCCATAAAAACAAGAAACACTTTTATAGTAGGTACACGTCTTTATTTGTTAAAGTTTTGCATGTTTTCATGTTACAAAAATAGCAAAGTTTGTAAACATGCTTCATTTTATTCGCTTCGATAAATTACAAAACCTTGCTAGAGAAAACAAATTCATATTTTAGAATGATACCTACTAGAGGCTATTAAAATTCATAACGGTTGGAGCTTTTCAAACACCCCAGGTGTTGTTGTCTATCTAATTAACATTATTATTAAATCAGACAATCGCCTGACCCAGTGGCGTAGCGTGGGGAGGGCGGGGGGGGGCGGCCCGCCCCGGGCGGCACATTTTAGGGGGCGGCAAAATTACATAAAAAAAAGAAAAAAAGGAAAAGAAA
>DVXP01001764.1:0-14151 GCA_018235645.1 Junonia grisea | reverse complement strand
CATTGAGAGTTAGTAAATCTTAGGTTTTACCGGAAAATCTTAGGATTTACCACAGTTCGGGCTTTTACAGTAACATATACATGCGCGCGTATGTATGTCTTTGTGTGTGTATTATTAGAAATAATTTATAAACAAAGTGCCTCCCAAGAGTTAAAGGTCCTCATGTCGTATTGAATACGATGTCGGGGGTTAAATAAATTTTCCAAATTTACACTTGTATAATTATAAATAAAGAGAGAACTTTCATTATTAACTATCTTCGAAAATTATTTTCTTTTATATTAAAAAGCATAACTATTTTAAGTTTTGTTTCATATTTTTAAAACTTTTATGAAAACGATGTCGAACTTTACAAAACACAAAAGATATAGCGACATACAAAAATATAATAAAAAATTCTCTCTTTCTTTAAATTCTCAAAAAAATCTCAATCCGATTCGTGTTTTTAATGTTTTTTTAATCAAAATACCTAACTGAAAAACTGTAGTTATCAAGCAAACAAGTTTTATTCCATACTTTTATTTTAAAACTTTTATAAAAATAATTTCAAAGCTTATTTTTGTAATCAAAAATCCTGAATTTAATACAGTTATAGTAAACAAAATTACCTCTTCAAACCTATAATATAAAAAATACAATTATCTCAATATACGCGGTATAAGTCTAACGTCCCCTGCTGCCAGGTGGCCGGCAGATGTTCGTAACGGTCGTCGGCACGTGCGAGTTCGATTCCCGAGTGTGGAAGATAGGTTATATTGTGTTATTGAATAGTTTTAGATGTGATTTTATTTTTTTGTTTATAATTGATATGAAAATGGCAAAATTTTAAAATTTTATGGTTAATTTTTTTTTTGTATTTTGTGTGTTACGTTTGAATTACAATTTCTTCTGTATGTTGGTGTTATTTCAAATTATTTATTTTTTAAGTTAAGGAACCTACGTAAGAGTAATAATTTTTGGGACTTTAGTACTTACACTTATTTCTTTATTGTCATTAAAATCATAATAATAAAAAAACACTACTACAGCAATAATTTTATTCCCAACACTAAAATTGCATTTTTTCTACTTTTTCTTGATAACTAACGACATAGGTACGTCTCGATCGTATTTTCCCCAACCTAATCGTTCCTTAAATCTCTAACAAAATAATTAATAAAAACACTTTCAATTTTAAAATTTTAAAAAGACATTTAACTACATAATTTTCTAACGGTAACAACATTCCATCTAATATCAATAAGCGAACCCTAAATTGACACCCTACAAAAACGTCCTTCCGCTCAAAGCTTATTCAATAATTGCACAACACTTAAAAAAAACAACAAATTCTTATTACAACGACATAAGGTTCAAAATATACCACCAACTTATATAGACATACGACCTTTTCAAATGGAATGAAAAAACGAAAACTTAAAAAAAAATCGATACAAGCTGTTTTGAACGCTAATGCAAACTGAATAAAGTTTAAAATCATTTAAATATTGAAATTTCGAACAGCGCGTGCTACACAGGGGTGCGCGCGCGCCGTTTCCGACCCCAACTATTTTTCAAAAATGGAATAAGCATAATTCAGTTGACCGTTGAACATCGAAACGATAAGACGTGTTTATTGTTAAGTGAAGATTAAGTTAAAATAATTTAATGAGCATTTATGTGACAAATAAAGTATAGTTAGTGTATTTGTGATATTTAAGAATTATTAAAAACCTTATTAAAAAAAGTGTGGATTTATAGTATAAGAAAAATTCGTAGTGATTAAGTTACTAAAATAGCAGTGCCAAATAATTAAGTTTAAAGTTACTTTCTAGTTTTAATAATACACACCTTAAAGTAAATAATAATATTATAACAATAAGTTCTAAGAAAACCAGTAGACCCTAACGGTTACGGTTAAAAACCACCCTCAGGAACCATGGTCTAACGGACAGGGGAACATTACGCTTAAGAATGGAATCACCAAAGATTGTATACAAATATTACTCAAACCCAGCTTTTTGTGCGCAAAGCGAAGTTGTTTTCGCACAAAAATCATGTATAACCAAAGTTGTATCACCCGATCGAAGAATGCCGCCATTGGGCGCGAATTCGCCGCGAAAAATCGAATCAAACAGAATCATGAGGACAGATATATCTGATAATCCATTGAGGATACCGCCAAGACGAGATGAACCACCGGAATTGCCACCAAAACCGCCAAAATACCGACAATTTCAACGACAAACGTCTTTAATTGTCAAACCAAGTCGCTCCATGGTGAGATGCAGAACTAGGAGCGAAGATCTAGAAATGGCACAATTTAGACAGAGTAGATACGATAGGAATGAAAGCTTAGATGAGAGGAAGCATAGATATGAAGTCATAGATGTTGATGATGGCATTGACTATTCTCCAACTAAGAAAAGGATAATAGAAGCTGATGAAAGTGAGGTTGAGGAATATAATGTAGATGGACCAGATGAGAACGAACTTAAAGAAATACCGACAGAAATTGTTAAGACAGTTAATGGGAAAACACATAGATACGCTATCGTGCCATCTGACGATGAAAGAGACGAACGGAAGAATGTCACGTTTTCAACCAATTCGCCAATGTCCAAAAGTAATTTGATAGCAACACAGAAGCTACACGAACTGCTTTCAACGCCGAGGAAGCTGAAGAGTTATGCCAGCCAGCCATCTGTGAGGATAACTCCGAACAAATCTGAAAGTCCAAGATATCCTGGTACTCCAATGAAGATTATATCTAGCACGCCAACTCAAGTGACCCCTTCCAAGTCCTGTGCCAATCTAACATTGACTAGAGGAGCTACCTCACCAATTTCTCCGAAAGCACAGCAGAAGTTGAATTATGGTCTACCAGAATTGGATAGGGATGTGTTTGTCACTAGTTTTAAGGATAGAGGTCGTGAGAGAAGCTTCGATTTGGATAGACGGGATGTGAGGAACAAGAGTGATAGGCGTGACCCTCCGAGGAGGGATAAGACTACCGCTGTTATTATTCCAAGGTAACAATAAGTTAATGTTTCCTTTTGCGTGAAACTGTTAGTCTGGCTGCGCTATCGTAGCTTCCAAACGAATGGATAAATTATGATGCGATTCTTTTTGTTTGTAATTGAGTTCTTTTCTACACCATTGAAAACAGAAACTTTTACGGGTCTAACATATTAACATATTTGCCACGTATTACATTACTATAATTTCAATTAAGATATAAACGGAAACATATTTTACATAAGTATCTTTTACTACATTGTCTTATTTCTATTTAGGCGGGCTAATTTTACACATCACAATTTCTTTGGAACATAGACCCTTAAAGTTTGCCAGTACTATTCCCTTTGCTACACTGCAAACCTCACTAAGAAAAGATGAATTTTCGTTCCTAAAACGTTTGCTAAATATAAATAATATATTATACTTTACAAATTATTATAAAATTGCTACAATATGTTGTGCATTTATCACAAAACATAACATAATAGATCAAATCATCCATCTCGAACTATTGCATTGCACTAAATTTTATTAGCTCATGTGACTTTCGTTGCAAGTCTTCAATCTCACGGTTCCGAGTAGTACATGCTAGCTTGATATCAAGCTAGCAGTAAACACAAGTTTAAATTCATCTCGAGCTCGGCGGTGAAGGACAACAGCGTGAGGAAACCTGCATGTGTCGGAAGAAATTCTGACACATGTATATCGACCAATCCGCAGTGGAGCAGAGTGGTGGATTAAGCTCCATACTTTCTCCCTAATAGGAGACCTATGTTCCCTTAGTCTAAACAGCAAAAAGTCGGTTAATTTGACAAAAAAGAATTCGGCTCCCTTAGTCTATTTACATGTATCTAGTGTTCGCGGAACTATTTGAAATACACGATTGGGTGGTTGCCTAGTGACGGTTGTTGATGTAAAAACAGAGGACATAGCGATATAGGGATACAATATTGTATGGAGCACTGGAATAGAGACATGTATAATGAACAGTGGTTGTATTATTATTCCCTTCTGGACTGTCTCTAATACTAGGTATTGTCCTACCAAAGCCGGTTTACAATCTCGTTCAAACAGTTTTGTTGTTATTGATAAGACGATATTCTACCTATTTGATTATTCTATACGATTTCATTTTCTCGTGTGAAGACAAGAAAATACTGTAAAAACTAGATAGCTAGAAATATTTTATTCACCTCAAATATAATCTGGCGTAATAAAAGGTATTTTAGATTTTTTATCTATTTCGCTGATTCCATCATCGACATTGTTTTGCCAAATATGAATCATTACAAAAAAAGGTTCATTCGATATTACCTGAATAATGATATATTTTTAAATAAGTTGTTATTAGTTTTAGTATGTATTACATCATACAACATATAGACGTGATAAAAATTGTATACTGTTGCATAAATTCACCTGTTTCGTCACCGGCCTCGGTAGCGCAGTAGGCAGCGCGTAAGTCTCATAATCTTAAGGTCGTGAGTTCGATCCTCACCCGGGGCATATCTTTTTTCCATTTTATTTTCATCATTAATCAATTGTCATTTATTTTCTCTACAAATCAGGCCAAATAAACCGGTTGGCCACCTGTAGTCAATGTTGCAACGACATTTGTACAAGTTGTTTCGACAGTGCGTATGCTAATACTTCGCGTCTAAACAATACCAGTCAGCCCACATATTTCAAACATCTATTTGAATATTTCAATATTTATATAGTTAAGATAGTTAACAATAATTGTATGTATAATTTACATTAAATTAAGTAATCGCAGATTATAAATTTCACATTTTAGTGATTAGCGCCATCTATTAGCCAGTAAAGGAACTGCGTAGTCTTAAAAGCCATTTTTAATAGTTTTTTTTATTTGTTTTCAGATATAACTAAACGGATAACTCCAAAAGTGGTGTAAGTATTAAAATATTTTTTTTTGTATCGTATAAATCGTAATCTTATTACCGAATTATCTCGTTTCGACACTTAAAAAAAAAATTCATGCAGAATACGTTATCGATAGGCCATCTTCAAACTTACAAGCGGACGATGTTTTTGGCAATTTCGTAACTCTTTACCAACATAACTTGAGTATTAAATTAAAAATCATAACTCTTATTTAAAAGCAATAAAGCCGCAATTCGCTTGTATTATTTTTTGCAACTGCAAAACTATTTTTGGCGTTTCATCTCTTACCGACTTATAAACATGGAGCTACTAAAGTTAAATTGTGTTCTTTCATCTACGTAATAAGGTCGGAATTACGTTAATTTTATTGTTTGGAAATGTTTTTTAAAGTTGCTGTCGGTCAAACAATGCTGTTATGTAATTTGTAAGGTCAGAATAAGGCCTCAGATGTTGAACAAGTGTATATGTATTACATAAAGGCTTGAACACACGTGTGAATTTTGACGAATCGCGGTATTTCTCTAATCCCATTAACACTAAAAAGAGAAAATTCGTAGGTATGTGTTTGTTTTTTACGGATTATGCAAAACTATTAGTTTGATTAAAATTTACGTTTTCCGTTATGATGACAAATGTATATGTATCTACTTAAAGTATATTCTGAAGCAAATTAATATTGAGTAAAGATTTCCACATATAAAATGTACTACGATATTTTACCTTGTATTGTTTCTATAAACTATAAAGGGTTGATACCTACATACTGATGATAATGTTTTGGAGATAATAAGAGAAATAATAGCAAAAAGGAACACAAATAAAAGACGAATCATTTTAAAAATAACTATAGCATTCAAAAATATGTATGTCATTGAAAAAAGTCAAATATGTTTATTAACAGATTCTTGTTGTTTTTGTTGTAACGAGTGATGACATTGATAATTCGTGGATGGAATATAAACGCATTGCTCGATCTAATTGCATTACGTGACATTGTCAAGTTTACGTGAATGTGCTAAATGTAAATAATACATTAACTATATAGGTAGCTGCTACATAAACATTTTGTTATCCTTAAAAATAATTATTTTATATCGAACTACTTAAAGTCACAATGCCATTAGGTACAGCTTTATTTATACACCTACATAGACCATTTTTTCACGCTGGGGAATGCATTACGCATCCCGCCTGAGGTTTAATTCAGGCAGGTATGTGGGACTCCTGGCACTGAGTCTACCCACTAAAACCCAGCGGCACCCTCATCGTCCGAGAGGGGCGCCACGGGATCGCTTACGCATACTACCGTAACACCTCGACGATAGGCCCGTCTATGCAGGCCTTCTACGCCTTAAGAGTGCTCCCGGGTACGTAGGGCACTCTTTCGCCCCGGTGGTATATGGGAGAGTCTATGTTTCTTCCACGTAAATTCTATTACGGCGAAGGGTGAAGATGAGCATAGCGCCGTCTTCTTTCCCCCGGTCTTCTTCTTCGGATTGAGTCAGCCAGTGCATTAGTTTCGCATTCCCTTTCCGCAGCCTCCTTCAGCGACATGACGGATTCGCTGAAGGAGACCATAGCCGACCAACACCTACATAGACCAGCTGTTTGCTAAACCATCGTTAATAATTTAGTTAATGCTAGATTAGCTTACATTGATAGGTAGCTATAAATATAGGTTCCAAAAGTCGGTCCTGAATATAATATGAATTTTAGTCTAAATCTTTTACCAGTAAGAAGACTTAAAAAATATTGCACAGTTAGTTTCTAACAATAAGACTAGGTCGTTCAAACTCTTCAAGTTTACTACCTACTATAGGTAGGTATATTGTACAAGATTAATCACCGATGACGTCACAGGTGACCTTGAGGAGCGCAAGCGCAGTGTAGGCTGCATAGTACACCCACTGAATCATTCTCCAATTAACAATACCTGACATTCTATTGACTTGCAAAGTTAGATAAAAATACAAGTTTGGATTTAGGAGGTACTTGTACTTGTAAAAAACCTACCTACTAGTTTACGTAATAAAATTTTCAACACAATATAGGTACTTAGTTGATGTTGAATTTATTATGAAAAGAATATGGTAAAGTAGGTCTGCTAGGCCTGGCTAGTGTTAAAACGACTATAAGGACACAATATTGATATTAAAACGATATTTTTGGACATTTCTATACTAGGCATTTTGTATAAATAAACTTATATTATGATGTCATGTCATCCTGTGGAATACATTGAATAGTTGTAACCTTGAAATTGTTAACGAATTTTAAGCACGCAAAGGGGAGTTTAGCAAAGAGATATGGGGTGGGACCTATAGAATTATCGTTGTAACTTTACGTAAAAGTTTGCTAAAATTACGAGCGTATGATAGCGCGATTCAAAGAACAGACAGCGCCACCTATCAGCAGTGTTAATACATTAAGTTAGTTTCCGAAATGTGTCAAGTCAATAAATCAGCACAATTAGTAAAAGTTTTGACAGTTTTCGATAACGGAAAATTTGCTCAGTGTTCTTGGACTAATTTTGCCTACATTGACAGCAATGTAATGTGATTTGATCAACGTAACTTCGCTATATGCGCTGTTAGACTATGCATGGAAGATAACCGAACGAAAACTGCACTATTTAATTTTTTGAAAACTCGTTACAGGGGTAAGGAATTTTAAGGAGACTCAAAATGTAACTGACGACGTATTCTCGACCGCACTAAACAATCGCCTTCGAGTATTCCATCCTACGTGAAATTGGCGAAATAATCATCACATGTGGCACAGCCAAAAGCCATAAAAACAAATTGAATAAATTTGGAAGGAGACTAAAATCTGAAAATCTATATTCAAGTCATATCAATCGTGACCGTAACGTCTCACGCTTAACGGAACGCGTGCAGGTGATGATATTAAAATTTTAATAGACCGCCCGCGCCGCATACTGATGACTGCTACAATTATTTGATTAATATAGTTCATTGTGATGGTTTTTATATGGTGTAATATTATAGAATCATAGTACTAGTACTTGTCTGTGACTTTGCTCACATTATTTACTATTTAAAGTTATTAAATCCTGTTTATGTAGTGGATACCTATATTTCGAGTGGAATTTGATGAATTCTGCTTCGCAATGAACTCTTTATTGCAGAAGGCAATGCCAAATATCAAGTCCAGACAGTTTTAAGAATATTTTAATGAGTTATTATATCCTGGTCAATTTATTTTATACATATATTTATTCATATTGATAGATGGTTATTAAAGTTTTGTAATGAAAAAAAAATTAAAACCTCTAAAGGTTATTTTTCAGTTGATTAATTTTGTTGCTTAGTTTTACTATCAAAATGTATTATCTAACGACACGGAAGTAACTGTTCTAGACCATGTATACCTCGATTTTTATGGCGTCGCTTTGTTTCCGACCGCAAACGAGGAAGTTACAGTTTTAAACTTTATTGCTACTGCCCTAATACGTAACAGACAATATAAAACCTTGTGGGACACATTGACATGCTTATACGAAAGTGACTATTATGTTTTCATGGTAAAACAAGTAAAACAATTTAACTTAATATTTTTTTACATAAACAGATGTCAAAGGAACTGGTGTGTCTTTTGATGTTATCACCATGGCTATAAATATCACTACTATTGCGGCACTAGAGAAGCTATAAAAATACGTTGCCAGCTTACATAATAATGAGAGATGACAACAACAGGAAGTGAGGAAGGGGATTGGAGGGGAGTCTAGGTTATTATTAGTTTGTAAATACTAATTACAAAAAATGTAAATACTAAACTCGCACTATCAAACTCCAAAATCTAGATCTATCTATTTATCCTTTATAGAAGAGGAGGCTTTTGCCCGGCTGTGACGAATTAACAAGATGTTACTCTTATGAAGAAAATTTCTTCCTATGTTGGTCAGGCGTTACTTTTTTTCTTCTGTTATGGAGAAGGATATAGAAACTTCATTTCTCAATATATCAGTGAAACTAGACATCATAGCGATACAAGTGAGAGTGAGTTAATTCGGTTAAAACTAGGTTCAATTATTAACGGTCGGGCAACCGAGAATCTTTCAAACCACTAATTGGCGGTTGCCTTTCACAAAGAATGTATGAAAATTCTTGTACATGTTCGCAATGGCTGTGTCTAAAAATTTTTTTACCATGTCTATGGTAGGAGTGGTCAAAATATAATACAAGCGTATATTCAATTTTGTCTTTTTAAGGTCTTTGAATTAGAAGAAATGTAAAATCAAATAGTAGACCTTTAGCCAGAATGAAATTAGGTAATCTAAATACAATAAAATTTGAATGAAAACTCTTTTAGACATTAAGATAGATCACAAATAATTAACTATATCGATTACTATCTTTGGTAATAAGGCCCATGTTTTCTCGCACAAACCCAATTATCTACTAAGGGTGATCAGTTTTCTAAAGGTAATTGTATAAAGGGCCTACGCGTGGAAAAACCTATACATAAATTTTCTACTTTACTATAATTAAAACAAATAATCATGGTATAGGGAACTAGGGATATAATCCTGTGCGAAGTCGAGAAGCTTATAATTAATATTATGAAGGTAGCCATTACTCAGACAATGTGAGGCAGTTGTTGTGATTTGTATCTTCGTATTGTTTAGAACAAAGGTAAAATTAAACGATTGATATCACAGAATACGTGAAAGCGAGTGTAAACGCTTACAAGGTGAAAAACATGGCAATTTATATTATAACAAACCCATATTTTATTACTTTTGTATATCTGATCTTTGAGTATTCTTATTGCAGTAAAATGAGTAATGACCATTTAACTTAAGGTCTAACCACAAGGCTATATTTCTCAAATAATAAATAACAGAGGTGAATTTAAACCCTAGTTGCATTTTGTGTGACAAACCGTATCTTTGGAAGTACTGAAAATTGATTTCCATTTATAGAATCTTCCATATATAGAAAGACTTCTGATTTCTAAGATCTTGTCTCGAAATAATAGATGGCTACTATGATATAGTTTCTGAGTATACACAGAAAATAAGCAGAAACCTTAAAAAGAATTAAAAAACATCTTTAAAAACATTACGTAACAAAACAATCACTTGTTTTTATTGGCGATAAGAAATTAAACAATTCGTTTCTAAACAAAACAAACACTTTCTTTCTTTCAACTATTTTTCTTTCTCAACAAACTCACGTACGGCCGACTTTGAACCGGATTTCCAATTCATTTGAAAAAGTTTAAGGAATTTTTCTTACCAATAACACCTTTTATTAAGAAAAAAAAACCGCTTTTATTAAACGCCACCTATTGAGAAGAAAATTGAAATTTGTATTTGGTATTTTTATTAATTTTATCGATGTACTTATTTTTTAGGTTCGATTAATTAAGAACGTTTAATTGATATAGATTTATAAGAAAAAACCGGAACTATTGAATTTCTCAACGATCTATTGAAAATGTTAATCTAATTAAACAACTAGAATTTATTAAAAAAGAGGTTAATTGATGTCGTAAGGGCCATTTAAAGCACATGTGTAATGTAATATCGAATTAACCTAATAACTTAAATACTTGTCTTTTAATACTAGTCTCATGTACCGTATTACATTATGAAACTTATAAAATTTTTTGAGACTTTGTTTGCATTTAAATATTTTTAATTAACACATGCTGGTACGTTACCTTAAGAAAATATGCATATTATTTATGTTTGTATATCTTTAAGGTTATCTGGTGCAGTGTACTTTTTACATTGTAAGTATATCATAATATAATCTTCAATATATTTCGTTTCAGTAATACTAAGCTTACTTCGCACCTTAAAATTCGCGCTCTCCTTAAATAGTATTAGTACAGACTATATTCATATTAGTGATAATATAATATTTGTACATAAATAAAAAAAAATAGAAAAAATCTGAAATTACATAATTCAAGTCGCCGTATGTAATTGTATGCAAACAATATTCTCCAAACCGAACACATCCTAATGTAAAATGATTTAATTCTATTTGCTCAAGAGTGAAAATACGTTACGTGAATGAGTGAAAGTAGTTGACGTGCTTCTAGTGCTAATCATTCTAAGGAATTCGACGTTCTCATTTGTTTAAGGAATGGAAATTTAGTGATGTCTGTGTCGATGGATAAACGATTTATCGATACTTTTATTGGGTACTTCACAATCTCCAAATAAAGTGCTACGTAAATCATCTGTTAAATAATCACTTACAGCGATGGTCTGGTCTATAAGATATTGGATAGATATTGGATAGATATAATAATTTGGCATTTTATCAAAGCTGTTAAAATTTTATGGAATATGGAAATTATGAAAAAAAGACCTTAATATGTTGTTAAAATAATTCATATTGTATGTTTTTATTTTTTCGTGCTTATCAATTTTATTTGTGTCTAAGGAAACAATCAATGTTTTTGATATAGTGTTTGATATAGAGAAATTTAACTTCATGCGATGTGAAATATTGATAAATAATAATTTAACACATGAATACTATTGTTAACAAAAATGATGTTTTGTATTTTTTAATTTTTTGAGTTAGACATTTTCGTTGATATCTATGCGTCAAAAGTTTTGTATATATCAACTAGATGGCGCTAGTAGTCGTTTGAATCGCGCTATCGTTTACACAATTTCAATGACTTAACTTCACCGCTCTACATTGTAGGACACAGACAAACAGACAAATAAATTACAATTTTTACAGAGTAGTGCTAACTCATGAGTTGCATTACTTGATAACATCTTATTACATATCGTCGTTGAACTTCTAATTCTAACACTTCTAATTTTCATTGACATTGTATAATACACTTGACAGCAAATAAATCGAACCACCCGCTCTCCTGGCCCTTTACGTCGATTTTCTCAAAAAGTATAAATCTTACAACGATCAAAGTTGAAATTACAGAAAGAAGATTTTATAAGGATTTAAATAATCACAAATTTATTATAATATACCAAAAACTAAATTTGTAATCAAACAACAAACACAACGTTAACGATTTTATTCGTTTTGACTAGAGTTTGCGATTAGCGTTCATTGTTTCTACAATGAGGAAAATCATATATTCCTTATCGTTTCTTTTATTTTTGTGATCATTTGCTCAGGTTGTGTGTATTATTGCGATTTTTTTTGGTCAGTAACGGTTATAACACCTCAGAAAGCAGCTCAAGCTGTAGTACTACTCTAAGCGGGCATTGCTTCACGTCAGATCGTTCGAGAACTTAGAATTAGTACATCCCCGGTGTAACTAGGCTACCAGACTATAGCTAGAGACTGGAAGAATTGATTATCACCCATATAAGAGCTAACTGAGGTCTAATTCAGCGGCAGATATTCGATATATCCAATTCCCTATTGTATAAAATAGCCGCTCCGGCGCAGTTTAAGTTCAAAAAAGTCTGCGAGACGTACGCCAAGTAGTAGACAGTTCAGGTACCGTTAGAAGAAGACTTGCTGAATGGAACCTGATTCCAAGAAAAGATGCAATAGGTCCAGCATTAACGGTAGCACACCGTCGAGCACGACTTGTAGTAACGCTAGATTATAGGCATTGGAAGATAGAGCAGTGAGGTATTGTATTCTACTCTGATGAAGCCAAACTGAGTGAACATCAGAGAGTATGGCGTAACTTTATTTTCAATGCTAGATTGAGGAAACTGTTGATTATGAAGCATCATCTATAATAATGTGGGACGGCGCCTCTAATGCCGCACATGCAGCGCTAGTTTTGAATAAACCAAGAGACCGTACACATGAATTGACTTCTTGGGACTATAGCTAAGATCCTCGCAGACACTGTGGTAGTAGACGAAGGATATATCGGACAAAAAGCGCAATTGATACAAGATAATGCACAGTTTCAAACTTGCTCATGTGGTGGTACTCTAACTAAGCGATGCGAGCATTTATGCTATGGACTGGCCAGCTCGAATCTTGGACTGAAATCCGATAGAACACTTATGTGCTAAGCTGAAACATAAGGTTCAAACCCAAAAACCTGATGCAACAAAGCTTCCAGGGATGAAAAGCACAATTGAAAATGAATGGAATGCAATTCACTAAGATTTTATCGTCAGACTAGTTAGGTCGATGATTACGAGGATTCTGGTACTAATTTTAGCGAGAGCAGGGAATGCTGAATAATAGCCAAAAACTTTTTTTAATTTTTTTTCATCGTTTTTGTCTTTAATTTGTGTTTTATTTCATCTTAACCAATGATTATTACGACTGGAAAACGACTCTTATTTATGAAACCTTCAATAAATACTTAATAAATTAATTAATGCCCATGAGTTTAGATTCATTTTATTCAACATGAAATTCACTTTCTGTAGGTATATCTTTTACATCTGTAACTTTTATAGTTTTTGAGAAAATCTCATTAGAGTTTCAATGTAGCGCGTGGTTCGATTTATTTGCTGTCCAGTGTACTTTGTTTAACATATTATTACGAAATGTTAAGACGGTAAAGTAGACGAAATTGTTAAAATTATGTATTTAAGAGTATTGTTAAGTGGGTATACATTGGTTTGCATCTTTTTGTTTAAAAGTAAAATTTATATGCCACAAATCCAAGTGTGAATTTGTTGAATGTTGAAAAATTCGATGCCCAAAAATTATCACATCGCCTCCCCTGATTTAAAGGGAGCTAACTGATTTTCTGCCCCGCACCACACAATTGTGGAATGAGTTGCCGCATGCGGTATTTCCGAACAGATACGACCTGCAGACCTTCAAGAAAAGAGCGTACTCTGATTTAAAAGGCCGACAACGCATTTTGTAGCTCCTCTGGTGTTGCAAATGTCCATGGGCGGCAGCATTCACTTACTGGTGATCTGTCAGCTCGTTTGCCACCTATCCTATAAAAAAAAAGAAAATCAAATACTGGAAAATGTGTCTTAAAACTATAGAGCTTATACTGATTAGAGGAATTAAATTATTTTTATTTAGTTTTATAAAACCTTGACTTCCGTAGGTGTGTGATATAAAAAAACCTTATTTAATTAAAAATGCGCATAACTTTTTATAGTTACGCTATGCCTCTATGCCTAATACAAAATAAAAAGTTATATTCGATATTAAATAGAAAGCTACATACAATATAATAATTATACACATAAAAGCAAAAAACACCATATCAACTTTAATATGAATGGCGTTGGAATTCTATAGATATTAAAAGGAAATACTCAAATTCTTATCTGAATACTTC
>DVXP01001763.1:0-14151 GCA_018235645.1 Junonia grisea | reverse complement strand
GTCGTTTCGGTCAATGGCCTACTAGCGAAGAGTTTCGACCAACATCTTAAGAAACTCTCGCTAGGATGTTGGATCAAAGGTCGGATACAGGAAGCAGTGTTGCTTGAGACGGCACGGATTGTGAGGAGGTTTCTCAGCCTGGAACCCTAGCTGCCGGCGGCCTGGGACTGACCCTGCTACTGGTGGTATCCCTATTTTTTATATTTTCAAATGTTTTTAAGTATTTTTTATAATAATATTTAAATATGTATAAAATAAGAGAAAATAAATTAAACAAATTAAACAAAATGTATGCAAATATACGTATAGATATAGCGGTATCGATTTGTTTTATACTCACGTGTTTTATCCATCTAGAAAAATATGTTTTTGTTAACATTTGGTTAACACTTTTCGGCACATAGCGAGGATCTCCAAATTATTTCATACTTATTTCCACATTTGTATGTTAATTTAGTAACAATATTAGGATTACTCATTAACATATTTACATAATAAATCAGATACAATATCATATTATTTACATCATCATAATATTCACACTCACATTCACAAAAATACCAATGTTATGTATTTGTCGCAGTCATGTTGTTGAATCCGCTATTCAATTTAATGACTAGGCCGAATGTTCGGCACTCAACGTCTAACTAGTTAGCTGATTGAAAAATAGCCCTTTCAATAGAGCGGACCTGATCAGTCAGGTTATTGTAATTTAGTGGTAGTTTTGAGGATAACGTGAAAATGTTTTAAAATGCGTTCGCCTAAAACCTGATAAATACTCGTCATAAACTATTTCTCTAGCAAAACTGAATCAGTAAACCCCAACTCTGCGTGACACTTATCTGTCACACCCCTAGAGTGTTTTTGTAAGTCGGATATGCGAAGGGGGAGCAGCCTTCGCTTGCCCTAACGAAGCGCAGGCACTGTGTGAGCCGGAGCGGCCGACGCTGGTCGCCGCAGTTCCTGCTTCAATACATGCTATAATAAAGTCAGCTTTATCCCATTCAACGTGACGTGATGATTTTTTTTTTATTATTTTTCCCGTAATTAGAGCTCCAATCTCTAACAAAATCATGATAACTAAAAGGGGAAAACCATTGTACAGCTGCGTTATGATGATCGGCCTTAAAATAATTCAGTAAAATGTAAAACCTTGTTATTTCATAATAATCTTCATTGTCCTCTTTTTTACGTCTTTTTTTCAGTCGGTTCTGTACATTAAATATTTTTCCAAAAAATCAAGTGATACCCGGTATATGTATACTAAGCTGCAGCGAATGTGAAAACTATGGTCATAAAAATAAAAATATTGTCTTAAATACAGTTGTTTTTGAAAGCCAAAAAGTGCTAAGTTTTTTAAATTACATTCTAATGCCTCAAGATGTTGATAGAGAAAGCTAAAATTTTGCACAGATACTCTTAATATTACGGAACATCGATTGGCGATACAGGAATTTGAAATTTTACAAAAAAAAAGTTTTTTCTCTCCACCCTAATGCCGAAGAATAAAAAATTAACTAAAAGGGGAATGCCAAGTTTTCATACTAAACTCGGTCAAAACCGACAAAGATGAATTATACTTTATCGAAAATGGTAAAAAAAGTCAAATTAAGACTATTAATTACTTTTCTGTTAGAAGTTCGCCAAAAAAAGTTAGAGCTTGAAAACGAAATATCACGTGATGTTTCTAGTTTCTAATTAATATCATATTAATTAGAACCATTCAGACCCGGTAAAATAGCTAAATAGATTTATTAAAAATATATTACATCTATTACATTGTTCTACAATATCTTGCACAAAACACGGATATACTCTAAAATCAATATAAATAAAATAATGAATCAACTGTACTATTGTATTTCTAATCCTGATGTGAAATGCGTTTGTTATGCGTCTAGATTTACGAATTATTGCAATTTGCGATCAAGAACTTATTACCTCAAATTCGTGATTAAGCTTATTTATTGCTTCAAGAATATCATCAACGGCTGCCATCAAGTAAATCTGCAAATCTTCGGCAAAAGTAAAGGAGATAGAATTCCGCCCTGAGGAACTCCATCACTGAGACGGTTGCATGACGACAGTTTATCGGCAGCACGTATCACGTATCGTATGTCACCGTAAAATTGTAAAAACCGTTAGGTTACTATCTCTTCGGTGAGATTGAGAGAGATAAATAGTCGATTTATTGTGAACTCCATACAAAAGTTGGGTTAGGTTAGGTATTCTTTTATTATTTAAAGCGAGTTGGGTTATGTTAGGTTAGAACTTATTTAATAATTAAATTTAAACCTAACCTAACTCAATATGAGCAATTTAGATCGTAATTTATCGAAAAATAAATGCTAAATTAAATTATATACTGTTACGTTTTACAATCTTTCGACGGTTTATAATCTCGCTAAGACATATTATAATCTAACGGTTTTTACAATTTTACGGTGACGTATATAAGCCGTCTCGACACTGGGCCCTTATTCTCTATGCCAAATGAAAACGTATTTCTATGTTAAAACACGTTATTGTCTTAAAACTGTATTCTCTATCACATTGTGAAATTGAAATGTCACGTTCCTTGGCGCTTTCCATGCTGTCAAATAAGTAATTAAAAAATTAATAAAAAATAAACCGGTAATCTTTTTTGAAAGATTCTTAATAGAAACGGATCGTGCTATCTCCAAAAAGACAAGAATATCATTATGTATGCTATTCCTTACGTTTTCAAGACGTGTGCTTATAAAACAAAGTTTTATGAAGGCGTAACATGCCATGGTAAGATTGTTCGACAAGCACGGTATGACGTCATCCGTTTTGGGCACGTTACGTATCGTGACATAGAGAATACGGGCCCTGGTCTGTCAGTTATACCCTACAGTCGCAACCAATAATAATACATCTATACATAGGTTGTATCTATCATGTACAAGTATCAAATATCTGACAGTCTGATTGTAAGCAAAGTTAGATTCAGTAAATAAATCATATAATCGTAGATGTGTCAAATATTCACCCTCTAACTTTGAACGATATATTTTGTGTATTCTTATCTATGTGAAGTGTGAAAGTCGTGGGAAAGTCAAGAAATGATTTATCGTTGGGCGTTTGTTAACTTAGACTAAACAATATTGTCTCGGAACCGAGAGCCAGAGAAGCAGACATAAGCATGATTCACGCTACATCGTGTCGCGATCGGGCCGTGCCCCGGACGGACCCCAGCCGAGGTACGATCAAACATTGAGTATACTTTTGTATGAAGTAAATCATGCCTGACCGTCCCGGCGGCGCACGCCCGAGCCACGGTCTGGCATGAATTACTAATACCTATAATGTTTGACCGTACACCGGACAGGGCCCGGTCGTGGCACGTTGTATCATCCTTTCAGTTATATGTACGTTGTAGTCATGATATTGATAGTAGATATATTCCTTCATCTGCTATAGTAAGAGGCAGATTTGCAGAGACTGTCTGCCTCTCACTGGCTCTTGGTCCAGATAATGAAATTGAGGTCAATAACTAGGTTCTTTAATTATAATAATTTTAGTATACACTATAGAGAAGACTTGTCAACTTGTTTTATATGAAAAACCACATTTTGTCAACGGTGGTCAACCAAAAAATACCAATTTTGATTTCCCGTTCAATTCACAAATTCCGCTGACATTAATTATGCATACAGACCGGAACTAATTACACGCGAAGCCGCAAGAACAGAGAATAAAATAAAACTCCCTATCAGTTGGAAACTCTGTGACCTACTTCAATATAGAGAAATCGTATTTATATGGTTTCTGTCTATCAGCCATGAACCTACGCGTTGCTCGTGACTTTTTAAATCGACGTAGACGTGATACTCGTGTAGAGATATTTGTGGAATACACCTACTAGAAATAATAGTAGATTGAAGTTAATTGACACCCATCGGCGGACAAATGAACTGTCACATATGTTTAATTGTAGGTACAAGAGGCCTGTCAGTGATCGATAGAATCAATCATAAAACCTTTTCAGTAAAGCCGTTCATTTTCTTTTTAAATATTTTAATTTGACACCACGACATCTGATAAAATTGTGACTAGATTTGTGTGATAGTATTCTATTGTGCCGATGTGTGACAAAATTTTATTTTGCAAAATTTGAAAGAAAGAAAGAAAGAAAGAAAAAAACATTTATTGACATACACACAAATAAAGAGAAAAAAAATATTCAAAGATGGATATAAAAACATAAACAAAGAAAAATATAATAATAAAGAAAAAATATATGTATAATTAATATAAAACTTGTGTGCAGTCAAAAGGAGACAGCTCAGACTATGAGGGATTTTTATCCCTCTGCTGATTTTCAGCTGTCTCCCTTGTAGCCACGCAATGACAGTATCAACTTATTTTGAGGGGTTGAGGGGTAATTTGTTGAGATTATGTTACTCATGAACTCCAAGAACAATTAAATTTTAATCTACCCTCAGATTGGCGCAGTTTGTGATCCTGATAGACCAAACCAAAATATTATATTTGTAAACCATCAGTGTCTCATATTTCAGTAGGTATCTATTTTTAAAAAGAAATATGTAACTGAAGATAATTAAAAATAATTTATGTCACTCTAAAATAATTGAGCTACACTGCCTTATAAAACCACAAACACTATAATATTATTATTTTAGATGTGTCATTAAAAATCTTATGTAAAAAATGTGTATAAATGCTCACATCATTCAACATTAATGCTGTAATGTTCAGTTATATCCAGTGGGGGATTTAACACAAGTGCCACTCTAGGCCCTAATTCATTGGCCGCCCCTAGCTTAAAAGTAAAAGGTCGACACCCTATCTTAGATATGTCAATTAAAAAAAGGTTGTCCGCCTCATTTACTAGTAAGAACAAGCTATAAATAAAATCATGGATTTCGTGTTTGGATTCATTTGATGGTAATGGCCAGTACCGTACAGTAACGTAAATATGGATGTATAGTAAAGTGCTCCGTATGGTGCAGGCACTGTGCGGTTCGCGAGCGGCGGGCGCGGCGGACCTCGTGATCGAGATCCCGGGCTGGGGCGCGGCGGGCGCGGAGGGCGCGCACTACCGGCTGGACTACCGCCCGCCGCAGGGCTCGCCCGCGCCCAACTACACCGTGCCCGCGCGCGCCTCCACCATCAACTTCCAGGGCCTGCCCGGCACCAAGTACCACTTCATGCTCTACTACTCCAACGCTACCTTCGCCGACCTGCTCACGTGGAACCAGACCATCATCACCGGTACGTATGACGCGTTGAATTAATGCGTACGTATATTCGCGCCGATGTTACTGCGGCTGTTTATGGAAAACTTTAAAATGATGACAGATGACCATCAATATAAATGCTAATTTATTAATTTTAATCCATGTTCGTTTTATGAGATTGCCTACTTTATATTCAACATCATCATATAAAAAATTTTGTACATTAAATTAATGAATATCTAATTTGTTTTTTCAAAATTAAGTGGCAATCTAAATATATAGTTTTGTTGTTTTGTGATTCCGTAAATCTTGATTAACAATGCGATGGTCTTGGTTAAGTGTGAGGACGGTTTCAGCGCCAGAGCCGCCGACGAACCTGACGGTGACGCTGGGCCGCAACAAGCAGGCCGCCATCTCGTGGTCGCCGCCCGCGCACGGCGACTACACCGGCTTCCGGTTTAAGGTACTGTAGGATGCAGATGATAAATGTAGGGAAAGCTCCTTATTCGTGAAGGAGACTTTCCAAAAAGTTTCCATGAATCCGTGAGTAAAGGATGACAATTTTTTTCGCCATTATAGCGAATACGTTCCAAAGCTTTAAATATATTGGAATATATCCCCTTCCCCCTTAAATTTAAAAAATTCCCCACATTTCGATGTTTTAATGAAGCAAACATCCTTTTAACGAATAGCTAATTTGTGACTACTTATATATAAGTCGCGAATATAGGTCGCTACAACAGTGCGTAGTGTAGTAACGCGTGTGAGTACAGGTGATCCCGCTGTCGGAGCGAGCTGAGGGCGGCGCGCGTAACATCACGGTGGAGGGCGCCGGCAACTGGTCGCACGTGCTGCGCGACCTGTCGCCCGGCGCCACCTACCAGCTGCACGCCTTCACGCTGCTGCACGACAAGGAGAGCGCCGCCTACACGTCCTTCAACTTCACCACCAGTGAGTACTACACATGCACGTGTGACGATCGTGTGCGGGTGCCCTAACTGATGGTGATCGACGGTTTCTTTGCAACGAGATGGATCTTGACGTCACAATCAGGATGTTGTAGCAATTAAAATTATACTCGTTTTTACAGTTTTCATAGTAGAAAATCGAAGATCTGTTTTTGATATTCGAATTCTGATTACCAAATTTTTGTTCGATCTCAATGTACTCGTTGGAAAAAAATTGTCGATCATTAATTTTTGCGACTTATAGTAGATTTCAATAATATGTTCGAAATAACTAAATAATAATACATTGTGAGTTAAAGTTTAACGGTTGAATTAACATAAGCACCTCCGGCGCGCTCATTGGACATGCAACATTATATGAGTTATGTGACACACGGTAAATCAGCGCAGCATGCTAATCGTGTCGCGGAACAATCGACCAGCTATCCGCCGCACACCGCCTTTTATTACTGGTAGTACAATGTAAAGAGTTGAAGGTCGACGTTATATTAATCGTAAAGCTTAATATTAATGGGGCATACATTTTATATTCGATCATCGCTATTTCTTTTCACAGTATGCGATAATAGACCTCAAAACCTCTGTTAGTCATTATCAATTGGCATGCAGTGAAAGTCTACGGAAACAGGTCACCGCATTGACGCGTTTACGATTTTGCGTAACGGTCAGTTCATATCTAATGTAATATGACCTTAAAACTTAGCAGGAAAAAGTAGTATCGCCTAGTCTGAAAAGAAAATTGATCAGTTTGCAATCAATGGGTTTTCGCGTATGACATCAGCGCGTGAAGGTCGCGGACACATGACGCGGTACTAATTAGAGAACGCGCGGAACATATATTATTTCTCTAAAACTTATAAACTATTAAGTCAATACTATTTTTGTTCCTTTGTATGCTACTTTTAGCCGCCGGAAAATGAGATCGGTCGCGGCATTTGAAACTAAGAAGCTAACACGTTTTGTTTACTAATATTGCTCGTTCGGTTTTTCCGATACTTCTAGATACACCGTAAGGGAGAGGGGCTGTGGGTCCTAGCGTTAACCCGTAACAGCCCGGCGTGAGGCCACTAATGCCGGCAGCCGCCGTACGGTACTAACTGTCCCCTGCTTGTCTGTCGTGTCCGCTAACGCATGGTTTGTTGGACCGGTTGTTACTCGGTCGCACGATATCGCTTTACGCTATTTTCGTTAATTCCGCCTCGTTTTGGTTTTGCCTCCATATCGCATGAAAATTTTCGTCGCATTTTTCTCGTTTTCGACTTATGTTTTAATTGATTTGTTTGCTGTTTTCCTGTTTATTGAATTGGTATCGTTTCATTTTTATTGGCCTTTGATAATTTTTTTAATTGATTCATATCATTCGTTTACATCATGCAACACTTAATACAAAACACTCTTAATATCTTAACGCAATGCTAAAGTTATTGTAAATAACTGAAATATCAAAGAATTAGTTTTTCTCAAAAGAAAAGAAATAAAAACAATGAACATCTCCGTGTGTTGTCAGTTTTTGTTTTAGTTAACAATAGATAATAAATGTAACATTAAAACAGAGATGTATCAAACGATCTGTACACAATCATCTACTATTGCCAATGAGCTAGCATTCGTTGAACCTCTAGTTCCTGAAAACAGTATTTGTTCTGGAATCTATAACTCTTTTTGTAATTTAAATGTATATTCAAATTCTCGCCTATTCAATATAACCGGTTGAATGGGTGACGTATAAAGCGTAACAAAAACATATTTAAATTTGTTTTTATAATATTTGTTAAGGATAAACAATGTATATACTTTGTATCCTCTTACATATACAAAAAACGAGGCACAAAAAAAATCTACCGTTGTTTAGATTCATGCAGATTCCGTTAGAAAAATAAACAATCAACTTATTGAAGATCCGCCTGTACAGATTGTCTATTCTATGACTATTGATAACAACAATTACGTCTTTCCCATACAATTGTGCTTCATAATCATTATTACATTGTAGCTTGCAACGTGTCTTTGTGTGAGAACATACATGTTATGTGTAGTGTGACGTCTCTCTGATAAAATATGTCGTGAGAATAGCTCTGACATCTTATACGCTTTTGTAATATATAATATATATTTTTATTACTGAAAATACTGATACAATTTCAATAATGAATACAGCAACTGAGCGGGATTAAAGATAAGTTAATTAAAATATTTATATTTTTGATGAAGCAATTTTAATATAAGAATCAAAATATTTATTTTTGTTTTTAGCAAAATTTCATTTTACGATTTAATTTTATTATTTTATAACACTTAAATACATGTTAAATTGTATTGCAGTATTTAGCTTTCTATAAAATTACATCTATGTTTTGAAATTATTGGTGCATAATATTTTATAGCTTTTTTAATTTTAATTATGTTTATGCAATATGTCTAGATAACAGACTGAATAAGATAGTATGTAGGTAATATTATAATATTTCAGAGCCGAACACCCCGGGCAAGTTCATAGTGTGGTTCCGCAACGAGACGACGCTGCTGGTGCTGTGGCAGCCGCCCTACCCACCCGGCGCCTACACGCACTACAAGGTACTCTATCATAAAGATAAGAACAAAAAAAATGTCATAATAAGTCGATATAGTAACAATCTCTTCTCTATATATGTATATAAAAATGAATTTATGTTCGTAAGTTGCGCTAAAACTTGAGAACAGCTGAACGGATTTATGTTATCTTTGTCTTGAAATGTTCGTGAATTTCACGTTTGTCTCACCTTTTAAACCTTCCCGGTTTTAAAGGTTGAACAAACGTTATAAATTGTGGCAATACGAAGTCTGTCGGGCCAGCTAGTTAACATTAATTTTTCTGCTTAATAAAAAAAATTCACCAAATTGAAAATGTAAAAATCGTCAGGTGTCGATCGAGCCGCGCGACGCGCGCGACTCGGAGCTGTACGTGGAGAAGGAGGGCGAGCCGCCGGGGCCGGCGCAGGCCGCGTTCAAGGGGCTGGTGCCGGGGCGCGCCTACGACATCTCCGTGCAGACGGTGTCGGACGACCAGCTGTCGGCGCCCACCACGGCGCAGTACCGCACCGTGCCGCTGCGCCCGCGCAACGTCACCGTGCCGCCGCGCGGCCTCGCCGAGACCGCCTTCCGCGTCACGTGGCTGCCGCCCGCCGAGCTCAGGTGAGTGTCACCTTCGAACAGTCTGTAGGTGGTATTCTGTGCGACGTGCATAACTTACGAAAACGTCTGCAACAGATGGTCAAACGCATTAAGCAACTAAAGTGCGTTTAGTGCGATGCGCTGTGTTGACCCAAATCCCAGAACTTACACACAACATAAACACGTAGACCACGGCAGATATCCATGTAACCGGTATAGATGTCTGTCATGAGTGGGAATCGAACCCGCGACCGTAGCGCTTCCTCCGCATTGTTTCTTCGCGACA
Organism: Junonia grisea; assembly: GCA_018235645.1. Taxonomy (NCBI): domain Eukaryota; kingdom Metazoa; phylum Arthropoda; class Insecta; order Lepidoptera; family Nymphalidae; genus Junonia; species Junonia grisea. Next base: position 4,522 of record DVXP01001763.1, on the reverse strand, counting down.
CGAATATTCGCGAGCGTATGCCTATTGACTGAATAACTATATAAGAATATAGTTATTCAGTGCTCACCGGACGGCAACGTCGTATTGATTTTTTTTTCCAGAAGTGTCACAATGATTGAAACACTCTCAATCACAATTTGGTTAGAATTGAACGATAAATTCACAAAATTCAAACCACGGTGTATGCATGTGCTTATCCGTAGACGATTTAAAAATAAATCTATCACACCTTCCACCACTCCCCACTGACTTCACTCCCTGTATGTCCACAGCGAGTTCGAGAAGTACCAGATATCGGTATCAGCGAGTGGTGCGGGGGGTGCGGGGGGTGCGGGCGGGGCGGGGGCGCGGCGCCTGCCGCCGCAGCTGCGCGCGCGCGAGGAGCCGCCCGTCTGCGCCTTCGAGGGCCTGGAGCCCGGCGCGCACTACACCGTCACCGTCAAGACCATGAGCGGCAAGGTCACCTCGTGGCCCGCCACCGCAGACCTCACGCTCAGTGAGTGTAACTACACCGACAGATCTTTGTTATATGACGCGTGATAGTTTAATACTCTCGTGTCTGTTTGTAGAGCCGCTGCCCGTGCGTGATCTCCAGGGCCGCTACGTTGAAACCGAGGAAGGAGGTGGCGTCTATTTGTGGTGGAAACCCGCTGAAGGAAGTACTCAAGATGAATATAAGGTACGGCGAAAATTTCTAGTTATTATGTTGTATTTAGATAGATAAAATCTTTATTTGGTTACACTCCAACATGAGTAAAAAAGATAACAATAGCAACAGGGTTTCATCAAAATACAGTAAATAGGAAAAAAAGGAAAATAACCTACAAAAAAATTTTACATCATTACATAATCTAAATTATAAGAAAAAATAGATCCTCACTATCGAGAGTTACTTTGGTTTAGTTATTTATTTAGATTACTATCGAGAATACTATAACGTTACAAGTACTGACATATCATTGTTTCCGTGTCTCAGGTGTCGTACCACGAGACGGGCCCGTCGCGCGACGACAGCAACACGCTGACGACGGCGAACACGAACGTGACGCTGGAGGCGCTGCTGCCGGGGCGCAACTACACGGTGACGGTGGCGGCGGTGTCGCGCGGCGTGGAGTCCAACGAGAGCGTGCTGGCGGCGGCCACGCGCCCGCTCGCGCCCGCCCTGCGCGCCGCCGCCGCCGAGCAGCGCGCGCTGCGCCTCGCCTGGAGCTCCGACGTCAACAGCCGCCAGGACCGCTACGAGCTGCGCTACCGCCGCCTGCGCCCCGACGCGCCCTTCGCGACGGTACGGTAGCGTTGACGGGCGTCCGGGACTATCCCGTCCCGTGTCCAGTAGTTGAGGCTTGTTGCCCCGGAATCAGAAAATACGGATGAATAACCTTTTTTTGTAACTAAAATAGACATGCTATATATGATAGGGTAAAGAAGAGTTGTCGACTCTTTTTTTAGATAAACAGGCACTTCTATGATAGACTTCCGCCGCTATAATTCCGCCACTTTATTGTACTACAATTGTCCCGGATTTAATGAGTCTAAACCGGGACAATTCTGTGTAGACACTTATGTCTATCTGGCAACCCTACGATACGCCCTGCCTCACTTCCATAGCGGATTTAACGCAAGTGGCGCCCTAGGCCCCGATTCATATGACGCCTCTAACTTAGCCATCTATGAAACATATACGAATTGAGCTAAAGAAAAGATCGACACCCTCCGGTTCCTGTCTTAAATATGCTATTTTCGCTAAAAATAGGTCGTCCGTCTCATTTGCAACTTTGTCACCCAAGAAAAGTGAATTTCAGCCACTCAAAATATGGCGCCTTAGACCTGGACCTCACCAGCCTATGAGTAAATACGCCACTGCTCACTCCCTTCTACTACCTCCCGCCCCACCCCCGCCCGTTCACTGACATATCTTTCTGTCCGCAGCTGGTGACGGCCGACACGAACGCGACGCTGGAGGACCTGTACCCGGGCGCCGTGTACGAGATCCAGCTGGTCGCCATCAGCCACGGCCTGCGCAGCGAGCGCCACACCGTGCTCAAGCCAGTCCGTGAGTGCGATGCATATCGTTTAAACCAATAATGTACTGCTCGAAACTTTTTTATGGCATAGGGGGTAAACGAGCTGACAGTTCACCTGATAGAAAGTAAATGCTGCTGCCCATGGACATTTATTTGTAGGACTAGAGGTGCAACAAAATGCGTTATCGGCTTTTTTAGGGGGAATGGAAGGGGAATAGATGGGGAAGGGGTTGGGAATTGGGTCTTTGGTAACCTCACTCACACGGCCAAACACGACGCAAGCGTCATTTTACGTCGGTTTTCTGCGAGGCCGTATCACTCCGGTCCATTCGTGCAAAAGCATGGCTCTCCCACATTAAAAACCGATTCGATGTCCCCGTGAGCAGGTCCCCTGCCAGCGGAGTGGATATCGGTGGAGCGCGCCACGTCGAACTCGGTGGCGGTGCGCTGGCGCGGTCCGCGCGCGGGCGCGGTGGGCGCATACTGGCTGCGCTACCGCACGGCCGCCGCCGACTGGCACCGCCTCGACCCGCTGCCGCCCACCGCTGACGTCGCAGAGGTACGTCGCCTCTATACGACTATGTCTTCTTCTTCCTAGCATTTTCCCGGACTTAGCCAGGGTCTGCTTTATTCTAGCCTAGGTTTTGACAGGTTACTGATTTTTATGCAGAGCAATTGCCGTCTGACCTCCGCAACCCAAAGGGCTAGCCAGTAACCATTTAGACTAGAATATTTTTACCTACTATGAGTAACGATCGTTATCACGTGATTGTGATAACAACCGGGACCGACGGCTTTACGTGCTCTCCGAGGCACGGTGGGTTCAACCCACAAGAAAAACTCTTTATTTGAGTATAAGGTTAAATTGCGTGATCCTTACTTAAATTACTTAAATTGTTAAGAATAGTATAGGTATGCCTTGCGATTTTACATAGACAGCTTTATACAAGCGAAACCCATTCTATCAATTCTGTATATTTAAAAATATATATAAAAATATTAACATTTTATATTAAACATACTAATGTTGTGTTGCATCGTGTGCGTCCTTGGGTTGTTAATTTTCTGTATAGATCACGAGCCTGTCTGTGGATCACCTCCTACTGGGCGCGACATAAACACACAACACGATATTAAAACTGTATACATTTTATGATAATAAATTGAAACGACTACTTTTCAACTTTACAGGAAAATGTAAAACATTGTAACAAATATTAATTGCCACATTATGCGCTGTGGCCTAATGTCCTCGCTGCATAAAATACTTAGTTAGAATCTTATCGAGTGACTTTTATGCACGTAAATACAACACGTATGTTGCATCGTAGCGTAAGTAGTTTTATGCTGAAGTAAATCGGTATTTAAATATATAGTAAAATATTAAAATAGGCATTGATTTGGTTTTGAACTTGTTATCAATATTATTTAATTCTGATAATCCCTAAAGGTTTCGCTGTCGTTTATGATTTGCTCCTATGAGTCGCAATGTTGCCAAAAAGCGACAATCATTTCAGTACTTTCAAATAATTTGCCCTACATATAAACCTGCAAACTAACAAACTTCTTTATAATATTTCAATAGATATCAACGAGTAATTCCATACCATTTTCAACCCTTACTGTTCCTTAGTCAAAATAAATCTTATTGTGATAATATGCATTTAATGTTCAAAACCATTTTACTTTATTCTGTCTAATAATTTATTTCGAGTAGGTAACAACAAAACTAATTCTCTACTTCAGTAAGGTGGGAGGACACTCAGGTGGACACAGAGGACAAATCGTTCCCATAGTTATGACAGCGTATGACAATGTAAAGAATACCTAGTTAACACCTCTAATGCCTATGGACAAAATTGACCACGAAGTAGTTGAGCTGACTCTTTGACTGTGCTTAATAAATATCATGACGATATTTTTTCTTAATTTCATTTGTAAAAAAATTGAATGTCGTATACAATAAATTGAGCATTCCTATCCTGTACAAGACAATTAAATAAAGAAATTATGAAACGCTATCATATTTTTTTACATATTTAAGGAAATAATTACAGCAGTGACATTTTTATTAAAACTGCGATAAAACGTTTAATTGCTCCTTTTTATATCTTTATCTGTTCTACAATCAGGAAGCATGCTGTGTTTTTCCTAAAATATCTTAATCGTTTAATTAAATTAATACTAAGTATAGTAATTATAATTATTAATTAATTGACTTTTATAAGTTCTTTTAAAATTATTACCTATATGTATTATTTTATCTACAAATAAATTCACACATAATACTTATTTAAGATTAGATACTTTTATTGTTCACTTAAAAAAAACAAATCCACTAAAAATCCGAGAAATGTTAAAAATTTCATAAAAATAATAATTAATTCAAATTCGTTGTAGCAGAGCCGCACGTCGGCGACGCGCGCACCGCGGGCGCTTGTAATTGCCGCCCAGTGTTTGTTTTGTTCGCCCTTCCCTTTTCACTCTACCTCCGCCCC
>DVXP01001762.1:0-14153 GCA_018235645.1 Junonia grisea | reverse complement strand
TTATATTTATTAACACAAATTGCTTTTAAAAGCCTGAATCTATGCAGATGGCAGTAGATTTATCGTTATTTTTGATATGGTCAAATAGCCCACTTAATGAGTTCGATCGAGTTGTTATTGTAAAGCAGTAAATCTAACCTTATCTACTAATTTTATAAAGATAAAAGTTTGTAATATAAGTGAATAAAAGTTTTTTAAGTCGATAACATGTACCTACATATCTATTTTTGGATGTTTGTTGTTCTTTCACGGTAAAACGGCTAAACCAATTTGGGTGAAAGTAAACAATCACTACAGGCGCGGATAAAGTTGCGGGTAATAGCTATAGGAAATATAAATAATAAAATACGTCTGTAGTGTTCTTATAATTTCTACGAAAAATAATTGAAACGCATTAATGTAGTTTGACCATAAATCAGTTTATTTAAATAAACAGAAATATGTAAGTAACAATTTTAAATAATTTTTAAAAATGCTTAAATTAATTAACAATACGAATTAACGTTAAAATAAAATACAAAGAATACATATCAACAGCTTTATCAACAAATGTTTATGCGCTATATAATGTACGTATCGTAGTTATTTATGCAGCTAAAATGCGAATGTTATTAAATGCACCTACTTATTTGTACATGAATTTGTTTCTGATGTGAAACTTATTTTGTTTTATATAATCATAAATTTATAATTAATTCTATTTAATCACTTTTAAATTATTTACAGCTGTAAAATTTGTTAAGCGGTAGGTAGGTAATTCTTGCTACGCACCTAAGGATGCATTTTAATATGACTCTTGATGCCAAGATCAATTGACGCTGGTTTCTAGCGTCAAACTTGGTCACGTGATGAGAATTTTGCGGTTCACCGTTTATAAAAATAGAGCCTTTACTGCTGTTTTAGCGTAAGCGACAAAAAACAAAATTTTTAGGAAAAGAGTTTTTTAAATATTTTGAAACAGAATTGAGCTAATAGATTAAAATGTATTATGGAATCATAATTTTATATAATTTCCTTAAAAAAGTATTTTCGTCAGTATTGTCGCCTACGATAATTTCGCGGTAAGGGCTCGTAATTGTAGCAAAAAAGCTATATGTTGTTTAGCTTTTTACGCGACTGCGTCGGAACAAGGGTGATATTTTTCACACTTATTTACATATGTTTGTATTGCATACTTAGTAAAATTATAGTTAAATTCAGTTAAATTCTCATCACGAGACCAAATTGGAAACTAGAAACCAGCGTCAAGGATCATAAGGAAGTGCACCCTAACAAAACGTCGAAATAGGCAATTTTCACTAAATTTTTTGGAACGTAATAGTTATGTAGATTGCTGGAGATTATATGCAGTTCTTAATAGACAAATCAGTGATTTAAAAAATATAATTAAAAATAACTTTTAAACGTTGTTCTAATAAGGTTTTAATTATCATTTTTTAAAGTTTAATTATTCATCATATTTAAAATTTATTGTACGAGTTTTATCTAGGCAATCTTTTTGTAATTAGTGAGGAAAAAGTGAGATAGTTTTTAACAGTACGTTAGTACTCTATTAAATCATACATAATTCAGTATATTACTCGTAAAATTTTCACTTGTTTTATGAAATGTAAAATGGCTGGAGAGTATATTAAATGAAAAGATTTCAAATAATAACGTAGGTTATTGTAAAATTTGAGGAACATTTTCCGTAAAAAAGTGTTTCAAGACATAAAAGGTTTCTCTAAATTTTTTATACTAGTCAAGCTTATAAAACCAATTCCTCCTTTTGCATAGAGGTAGATAAACATGTTAGTCATTATTAGTATAATGGGGGCTTATTTAATCTATCTATATTTGATTATTTTTGTTAAAATACTTGATCACAAAAATAATTGTGTAGATAGGAGTTACAGTTTAGAATAAGTTTAGATATAATTTCGAAGAATAATGCCTATTGTGGTTAGGCCACTTTTAATTTTAATTTCTATGCTGAATCAAAGTATTAAAAGGTTAGATGTAATTAATTGGTTTGTATTGCAAAAAAGTTTAAGTACCTATTGAAAATACTGAATATTTCAATAAGTACCTACTTGGTTTGAAGTACATTTATCAAATGATAAAATAAACGCATGTGATTCTAATAAGGTAGGTAAAATATTGGACCACTGTGTAAGAAGTTACTTCGATCACCATCTTCAGTAAATTATTTCTTTTTCTATGCACATCTTAACTTGCCGTTTACCACAATTACAATTAATAGGCAGAACTAGGTCCCATTGTGTCGGTTGTTCGCTGAAGTAGGCAAAAGCCTTAAAATTTTTAAACATTATCGCCAGAATAAAATTGGCCGCGTGTATTGCCATTAAACGCTTTTTAATACTTATTTAATACATATTTATATATTACTTACAATTACTATTATTTTGAATGTTAGGCAATTTTTTACCCTGCATTTTAAGAAACGTGTCCAAAATTCCGAAAATTGGTTCAAGATTATGATTTTAAAAGAATTTTAAAGCTCGTCTGTAATAAATCTGCATCATATCTATCGTGAAGATTGTTATTTATGTAGGAAGAAAATAAAAATAAAAATAATTGCAATATAACATTCATTATTTAAAAATTTTTAGTGGTAACATTGGTCCCAAAATTAAACATGTTATTGATCATCTCAATCTTGAAGATATCATACACTATTCGAACAATATTGTCTTATTTAAAATTCTAAAACTAAAAAAGCGAAAGAAATAAAAAATCCTAATATAATTAAATAAGTCATTCTTATTAGAATCGGATATTGCTAATGGATTTAGTTTTTTGTAGTTTCTAATTAGGTAATGACATTGGATGATGTAGGCACAATGTTAAAACTGAAATTTAATTAGTAAATTAATAAAATTATAAGGTCGTTCTTGATATTGGACTATTTTCTTCTAAGACATCTTTGTAGTATTTTCCCGAATTTTTATCAGGGTCTGCTTATTGACAGGTTACTGATTTTTACACAGAGTGATTATCGGCTGACCTCTGCAGTAGTAATAGACCAGAATATTGTAACCTTTTAAGATAAAAATGATAATTATTAAGTGATTGTATTAACCGGGACCGACAGCTTTGCGTGCTCTCCGAAGCACTTAACCCACAAGGTCAAATACCTATGCATCGCGGAGGAATTTATTTTGACGAAGACTCGAAGTAGGTACAAGTCACGTACGTAAACTAGAGTTTCAGTCGCGTATCAATTATATTATCAAATGTGCCCAGGGAGCACTGGACCTATCAGTAAAAATATAAAATCACTAGGAGTTACGGTTTCAGAGATACCGTAATGATAAATGTTTCTACATATATTTTAATGATGCAGTTTTATTGCAAAGAGAATAATTAAACTCTTATTTTATTTCGAATAATAATAATCGATAAAAAAACCGTGACCATTCTAGATTGCACTCTCCATTTTTCACTTATTTCATAAATAGATAGGTATCATAGGCTTTAAGTATTACATTATTTTATAAAACAAAATATTATTACCTACTATTTGGAGCGATGTTATACATATGGCTAGTGTTAAACAAAACCCAGAAGTCATATACATACAACTATACATGTGCTACTAATTAGTGCCGTTAAAACTAATAACTGGAAAAGCGTATCACAGTTCATTCGTTAATATGAATGTATTAAGTTTGTCGAACTTAAATAAAATGTAAATTTATAAAACTTGAATAATTCTGTTTTCATTTAGTCAAACGAAATATTAATTAAAATAACTAAAACATAATCGATGTTTAACGCGCTTTTACAAATTAAAAATAAATTAATTTTCATTTAAGAATAAGCTTTTAGGCTTTATAAATCTTAACAATGTTAGGGACATTGTTATTCATTACTTCAAGTTAGAACACGACAAGCCTATACTTAACTAAGCTATTTTTATTCGAGTATAACTCGTATTTAATATTTACATCTTAGTAATATTTTAAGGTTAAAAGCCTCCGTCTACAGGTATTACAAGCTATTTATAAGCAGTAGGACAATTTAAGCGTATCAACTATTTTAAAGTATCTTTAGTAGGTACTCAATTACCATGTCTATATCGAGTCTTTGGTCTTTATATAAGTAATACCTTAAATGAGTGGAATAGATTTCTTAATTATACCACATAGCCTATATCGTTGTACAATTCATTGCAGTCGCACCGCGCCAGACTCTTAACCTCATACGTAACGTGATTTAAACGCATCATTAAAAAACTTGTGACAGAAATACTTAGACATTGTGCGAAAAATTGAACACGAAACACACACTATCATGTCGCCATGCAATAGACGGCCATGGGTGACGCTCGACTCATACGTCGGGCCGTAATAGGTGCAGATCGACGGCCACGTCTCGTCTCTGGGAGCGCATTATGCGTGCAGGCGGTTCCAGCTGCAGCGTGTCGCCGAGCAGGGCCGCGTCTTCGGCGAGCGAATCGCCGTCGCCGGAGCCGTAGCCGCGCTCGTCTCCGGCCTCGCCCTCGCACCACGACGGCGAGCCGGAGCTGCCCGACCGCGTGCCGCCCGCCTCCGCCTCCGTCTCCACTTCTACCGAACAGCTCGGACATACCTCTGCAAATATCACGATTCCTTATCAGATATGAAACATCACTCGTGTTAGAAGTTCTATGCTAAATCACTAAACCTATGGAGTAATGTGTAAGTATTTTCAAAAGATATATAGGAACTCGTACGTAACTACTATAAATTAAATGCAATTATGTTATGTAAAGATGTTTTCTTTCTAACCTATTTACCTATTAGTGATTTTTTTAACTTTGTGTCGGTGAGCTTGGTTTACACTCATTGCTATAAAAGCTGCGAGAGGCGGCGGTCAGCGAGTAGAAATAGTTCCTACAATCATAACATTTTATTGCACATGCAATTTATATAAATCATTGTGAGCTCCAATTTAAAATTAAGTAATCAAGTGAGCTTAAATTGAAATTGTAATTTATATAAAGTCAGATATCAAAAGTTTATGTTCATTAGGTAATATTTTTAAATTATCTCAGTCGCCGCGTCGTATTTCCATAAACCATAAATTTATTTTTATGAACACAGTCACTACTTTCAACAGGATTACATAACATGCTAAAACAGAAAAAAAGATTTTCATAGAATAAATAAATGAAACTAAACAAAATTGCAAAGTACCACTGTATTAGTATTTACTGGTACGTACTACTAACTAACACCAATATAGTCCATGGAAAATATTTTTAAATCACCTTAAATCTCGTCGTCTCAATTGCTTCATTATTTAGCACGAACATATAGATATTTTTTGTAAAAGAGGAAATACACATTACATGAACGTTACGTATTCAAAAAGTCAAAATGCGAAATATCGTAAATCTAAATACAACACCATTATTATGAGCATTCACGAGGCAGGAACGATCGGGAGGGAAAAGGGCACAGAGATACTATAATACGAGAACACATTCCACACATCAAAAGGGGATGGATCAGGACTCACGCAGCCGACGGCGGCCGATAAGAATTGGGCTGTCCCAAGACGTCGGTCAGAGAGAAGTCGACGACGAATAGTCTTCATAAGATGCTGCAATTTTGTAATATTCGCATATTTATACCTATGGCAACGACGTTTAATTGGTTAAATAGGTTTATTTAACATTTATTAAAATGTAAAATAAAGATTTTAAAGTATTCCGCTCAATTATGTACTTCTATGAAAATATTCCAAATGTATTCGGTAATATGTAGTATGGTTCGCTTTTTGAATTTTAATAAACCTCATGAAACAAGAGGATGATGTAATGTACTTTACGTTAAACATGATGTATTGTCATATTGACTCGTTAATATTGATGTCTTACTAGATAATATGTTACTAAGAATTTTGTATGGTAACGTTCCACTGCTTTGAATAATGTTAGTGTTATTAGTTTTAACAGGTCTTACCTTCACTTTATAATGTTAGTACATTATTAAAAAAACAATACAAACGATTTATCTTTAGCGAGATAATTAAAAAAATATTTATTAGTATATGTATAATAAATATTACATTTTAATATTTGATGCTATTGCCTTTCTATTGATAATGTCTTTAGTATACCTGAACTGTCAGTCACTAGACGAGGTGGCGTATCCTCACGATCAGTTGGTACAACTATAACCACTGCATCATCTCTTTGTAATTCTTCGCAACGACTTGATGATGTTCTAAAATTTTTTTAAATATTATCACTGATTAGAATATTCATAGCATACGAAAATATTATATAGCAAAGATAAAATTATTACTACAATCCTGCATAGTAATAAAATAAAGAATTAGCTAAATATTGGTGGGGTCCTTACTTAACAATGACTTTTTTTTTCATGAACCTGGTGCCTAGGTCGGAGTAACCTCGATTCATGGGCCGCTTGTACGGCACTGGCGGAGCTGATGTCGGGGTGGGTTGCTCGAAATTACGGGACATTGGAGAGTTCGGCTCCGAATATTGCTTATCTGTCAACGCTGGACGTATTCTGTGTTGGACTTCTCCAGAAGTGCCGCTTTCTGCGCCTCCGTTTAAATCGTTACCGATCCTTCGCATGGATCTTCTATCTTCTTCATACATTTCTAATAAATGATCCAACTTACTTTCTATATCATCTACCTAAAAATATATTAAAATCATATTTTATTTTTATTTTAAGATTTGTTATTTGAAATAATTGAAACACTTACTTGTCTTTCAATTTTAACTACTCTGGAAGCTAAGCTAATCTTAGAAGCGTAGACATCTTTAGCCTTTGAACCTTGCTTGCCAAGGATTTGGTCTAACCTGTAAAATTTGTATTATTAATTAAAAAAGCATTGTGAAATCAAAACGATATGTGTATTGTAGAATACAAATGTGGTAATTATTAAATCTGAGTAAGATTGAGTAGACGTAAAAACATCGGCAATAATAAACGATTGTTTACTCTTCTATGCCAAAACTAACCACAAAACAAGAGCTCCTTGAAAAGCGGATTTCATTCTTTAACGAAAACAATAACAGACGTTAAAATTTGTAAATTGTTCTTTTGAATTAGAATAGTTTTGAGAAGAAAATAATAGTTATATACTTAGTTATTGATTCAATGAATGAAATTTCACAATTATCACGACGAAAAATCTGTTTTTACGTATACTCAAACGTGCGTTTTTAAAGGAAATTAAGCTGGTTCTGTGATAGTTTTTTTTCAAATGCGATAGATAAATTGTGCATAGGAAATATATCTAGTAACTCGTGTCTGTGAATAAGTCAAGGCTGTGCTGTAGAAATAAGCTTAACAACTTGATAAGTAAAAATGTATAATTATACGTAAGTAGGTACTACGTATAAGAGGCATTTTGTATTTAAAACGAAGCACAATGAATTTGTGACATTAAAAATAAGTAGGAACAAACAAAATTGTGTTCAAAATTTAATGGATTTGTCATTGACTTAAAATACAAAAGTATGTAATAGTAACATCGAAAGTTTATTATTCTTTCTAATTAAAATCTATAAGGCTATATAGCTTTGCCAAATTTCAATTATTAATGTTTTTAGTAAGCGCATGGTCTGTCTAATACAGAAAGATAGATATAGAGATAGGTAGAGATTTTTTTTTAAATATTCGGTAAATGACATAATTATGTAGTTGACCTGTTTAGGTATAGATAAAACCGATGTGTAATGTACATAAATATGTGCAGTAAATTCAATAGAAAACAATTATTTTGAATTAAGAATTTCAGAAATATGATTGTTTTACCAATATTTTTACAAATGTTATATTATTGTTTAATAAACAAGATATTTCTTTGCCGCAGTTTACAATGAAAATTATGTGTTTTATTATTCGATGAATTTAATTATTTGAATGATATGTATGACGCAGTGTTTCACTTATTTTACATACAAACTTTTTAGACAATCTAGAAACATAAAGAGAGGAAGCAGAATAGAGCCGTTCGTGGAATCATATTTAAATTAGCACCATTGGTGATAATTATTTATTATTAACTCCGTATACTGTAGTTCTCACCTGTACTGAAGGTTCTTGGTTCGATTTAGAAGGTCAGCATGCCCAGAAGAGTACTGTTCTATCACGTCTTTCACGTCGTACGGTTTCAAGGCTTCTCTAAATCTCTTGCGTGCGACAAAATACTTGAGCTATACGGGAATAAAAAATCCTCATGCGAATTCATTTGTCGGGAGTCTTATTTATAGGGTTTTTACATAAATGCCAAATTTTAAAATGATGATTTTTTTTATGTATGTTTTAGACATGTAAGTTTAATTAAATTTAAACTTTTGTATTTATATAATTTATATATACATTTTAATCTGTACAGAACTCGAATACAGCACAAAGTCAGTTGTTTGGTCTTAGAGCTTCATGCTATTTCGAGCCTGAGATGTCAAAGTTTGAGCGATACTGTATGTTTGTGCCTACTTACGCCGATGAGATATCGTTTCATAGCATAATATGGTAAAAGCTAAAATACATGAATATTATCATTAAAAAGGTAAGTAAGTCTATTTTATGGTTGAGTAATGAGTAAAAGTCAAGTGTAATAGTCATGCGTATAAGTTCTATCGCGCTCACAATAAACTGTGACAAGTAAAACATGTCTCTACTACCTACCAAAGTATAATATGTGACAAACAATATTTTTTTTGGAGATTACTCAATTTATACAAACACGAATTTTTATTTATGAACCCACTGAAAATATTCATGGGACATTATTTTAGTCGTAGAAAGCAAAAAAAAAAACTTCTTTGTAAAATTGAAGATTTTCAATGGTATCATCTACTTACAGGTCGTTTTTGTAAGTAGTTGGTTCATAAATTACAATAATACACCACTACGTAAGTTGATCTACATTAGAATATTGCAACACCTTGTAGAGTTTAAGCAACTAGAATTCTAGAAGTATAGTCCAGACGAGAAAAGGATATAGAGGTTCAAACAGTAGTACATAAGCTATGGTGCAGATGTTTAGGGATTTCTTGAATAGTGTTGGTAGGGGAGCGCAAAATCAGTACGTATAATCGAAACAGCCTTTAAATACAGTTTAGTACAAATTAAAATATATTTATATTTAGCAATTATTTGGCTTGCAATCGATTATGCGTACATGGACCTGTAATGTAACCCTGGAGTGTAGTACCTAGTCTGGACGTTTTTCACCCGCGCCAACAGGTCGACGTGTCCCGCGGAATACTGTTCGATTACGTCCTTTACGTCGTAGGGCTTTAATGCTTCCTTAAATTTACGTCGAGCCACAAAATACTTCATCTGTTAGAATTCCACAAGATACACTTATAAACTTATATTTGACTAAATTAAGTCTTTTCGAATTATACGACATAATACGAGTACATTTATATTTTGTTTCCCTAGCCACTTATATCGAACTGTGAAGCGTTTTGTTAAGCTTTCGTACGTCGCTTGTTTTCTACACCTAAATTAAATTATAACAATTGAAATAGTTATAAAGGGCTTAGCGAGAATCGGGCTTAAGTTGACCTTAGGAGTGGTCAAAGTCGATGATAGAAACAATTATTTATTGAAAAGTGTAAATAACGTGTTGAAGAATACCTCCCTACCTATACATTTAGGTTTAATTTTCTACTGTTCTTGCTAGGGTCAGCATGGTGTATGTAAAAAAAAAATTTAAAAAGTGGAAAATTTCAGTTAAAACCGGAATCCAGAGTGTAACAAGCGACCACACCTGGAAGACCTGGCTTCAACCATGAGCAAAGTCAGCCTCAGGCATAGATGAAAAGTAATAACAAATTATAACGTAATATATTCCGTAATATATATGAAGTTAATCTCATATTATATCATAAGTGTAATAAAAGCAGCCTAAGGTTAAAAAGTAAACTTGGGTCAAGCTATAAAGTTTGGACATTGTAAACAGCTAAATAATTCAAAGCGACTCGAAGACTACTTCACTTCGCTCTTTCACCCATCTTATTAATTATGTAAAGGTCAGAAGGTAAACTGGATCCTTTTTATACCAGGACTGAAGCTTTATTTCTTCATTTTTGTGCTAAAGGTGTTGAAACAAATTCCAAAATGTTAACCCCGTACCTAAATTAGGGCGTGGGCATTTGATCGAAAGAAAATAAAGAAAACAAAAGGAAAGTATTTCTAGATTTTGTTTTACGTAGTTAGCTAGTTTCTTTTTTGTTAAAGTGTTCCTTGCGATTGACTTTAACATAAAAATCGTTTATATTTTTCAATTTGCTAAAAAAATTTTAATCTGACAAATAATACCCTTTAATTTGAATAAAAGGATTTAACAATTCTGTGTTTTTTTTTTCAATGTAGTCGACATCGACATTGACAGTTCGAGTGTGATACACGTAGCTATCCTATCATGATTTACCCTGCGTCAACAAAAAAAAAAACTATCCTATCATATGTCAGAAGGTAAACCTTTGCTCATATATTGATTATTAATAATATTATTGGCTTGAAATATTAGATCTAATATCTTGTAATAATAATAATTATTTTAGTCGATTGTGCACGAGCACACGAAATGGTATTATGTTAATAAATTCCAAATAGGTTCATATTTTGTTTCGTTTGAGTGTGTACTGGTTAAAATGTTGCAGTCAGTCGAGAATGGAATGGAATTGACTCTACCCATATAGAGATAAAATGATAAGATCGTTAAAAGCTAACGCATTTTATACCCAAAATTTTTCTTTACAACGTGTGGCGACATTGTTAATTTTAGAAATGAGTATAAAATTGTATGATCGTAACATATCTATAGTTACAAAAATAATTTATTCTGCCTATTGTGATAAAGTATTTCAATCGACCTTCGCCAACGACGCGTAAGAGCTCTATAGATTAGAGACTCTACTATGAAAAATTCCGCCTGGATAGTTGTCATTCTGTGGTGTACAATTGTACATATTATGTAGGTATGTTTATGTAGGTATCGGTATACATATTCATACATATAGGTAGTAGACTACATAATAAAAATACTGTGCAAAATATTTTTAATTTTTTAAGCATTAAAATACAATATGTTAAAATTAATTTATCATTGTCTTTTTATTATTTTAAATAGATAGGTTTTTTTTGTGTCTTTAATTATATTTTAATTTCTCGTAGCATTCATATTTATAAAAAACTGGTAATTAAATAGATAAAAAAGTTAAAATAAAATTTAAATTTACGTGATTACGTACCTTTCTAATAAATCGAATGGCAGCTTTATGGCGCGGTGTTAACGTGACGCAGCGCGGCTCGTCGTCTTCGTCTGCATCAAAACGTAATATTCAATTAAACTTCTGAAACAAGATAATGGACTTGGAACGGCGCGGGCGGATGGCGCGCGGCGAGCTTTGGACTCCGTAATATAGACGTTAGTTATAACTTTTCCCAGGGCAACTTGAGGTGCATTATTAGTACAAGGTATAGTTTTATTATTTCTGTTGTGTGTTAGCTCCTAACAAAGTAAATAAAAGTATTAGGGAATATTATAATTACTCGTATCATTTCAATTTCAATGTTAAATAAATAAGTATATAACATTATCAACATTTTATATTCGTTTTTACAGGTATGTTTTATATTTTTTACATAAATTGCATAGTGTAATAAATAATTATTCAGATAATAATTATTCTGTAATTTAAGTATATCGCTACAATTTTAATTTTTATTGTGATTAAATATTTTACTAATTTTTAATACTTTTATTTTTGTTCTTTTTTTGTGGAATAGATTAAAAGTATTAAGTAAAGTTCTTATTATGTTACAGTATTGAAAGTGTAATAGTTGAGTAGGTACATAATCAGTTTTAAAAATAGAGAAGATACTTTTGAAATATAACTTTAGTTATATGGTAGCTAATCCTATAGGTAAGTATTATTTACGGATTTTTACACAAATATTGACGAAAGACTCTTTCAAGTCTTATGTTTTAAAAAAAATATCATGTACCTAAGTGGGTATAAAAGTAGCGTTTATTTTTGCATTTTTTTTCTGTGGACACCTTCAGAAAATTAAAAGAAAGTTTGCAAAGTATATATTTAACTACGTGGGAGTCTTAAATAACGTTGTTTCAGTACGTATATTAATTTTGTGTCATTTTTTATTCGCTTTCAAATATAATTGATTTTTTTTATCATTTCATATATGATATACTAATAAGTGAAATTTTATATTATGGTCACATGTTACATTAAGTTGATAGGTACACGCGTACAAGGTAGTTAAAAGTATATTAATTGTAGAGAAAAGCACATCGGCGTGATTCTTTTAGATATAAAATCAATATAAATATAAATCTACTTATAAATACTTGAAGACATGAAAAAGAGGCAAGTAGGTAAATATAAGCTATTTATTAGAGTACCTATTCCTGGTAATCGTTATAAATGTAACGGACAATAGGTACCATAAAGACGTTAACACGGTAATTTGTTGTTCACAAAAACATCTTTCGTGTTAAATATATCTGTACAGATAATTATTCTGAAACGTATATACACACGTACATGCAATTCATTTAATATGTACGATTCACTCTTTCGAACCGGCATAATGAAGATGTTTTTCCGACAACGTTATTTTACCAATCAAAGTAATTACGCGCTTAGCCAGTTTGCCCTCATTTCACCTATCGCCTTCACCTGTGATCTACCCTACATTCACAAAATTTATGTTATTACCTTTCATATACATATATGAGTGCTTTAAAGGACATTAGTCAAAATGCATGGAAGCGTGATACAGAGCGTATATGTAGGTACAAATGATACTTTGTACCTACTAGTCGCATCAATACATTATGTTACCTATACGTAATATTTTTTTATAAGTATACTTAGTTTCCTTAATGAAAGTTATAAGCCTTCTGAGGTTCGTCTATCTGAAAAACTATTTAAATACGAAGTTATGAAATATTTAATCATGATAAAGGAAAAGCTAAATTTTCAAACGTATTATTTAGTTACTACTGTGTATTTGTTTTAATGGATTATATTAAATGTTGTTACGTCCTCGAAATTTGTGTGCAAATTAAGTTTATAAGACAGGGATTTTTATCTTCGATTTCTGGAACGCCCGGCACGTGCAGTGCATGTGGAATTTGGCGAACATTTTCTTAGAATTTTGTATTTACTCCATTCACCATTATACCTACCCCCGTATTAGAGCCAGAACACCTACACACTCTAGGTCTGCGTGAAACGCTACGTTTCGTTCAAACTTACGTTATGTTAAGTAAAAAAATTGATTGACACAGGCATATTTGAGTTTTGCCTATTGATCGATTTATGAAACATCGTTTGGATTTTGATCAATCTTTCCCACTGGCTTATTATAATAGAGTTACATAAAAACGGTTTAGTAGTACTTAAGAAATTAGAAGTTATATTTACCATATACGTTGACTTAGATACACTTCAAATTAACTTGTTGTGTAGCTGGCCTTACTACGTGTTAAAGATTAAAAGCTTCTTTTGCCATACTAAATTAATACTGACATTAGTATCAATCTCACAACAGACGCTCTACATACTCTAAGGATTTTATTGGAAAAGTATAAAATATTAAAAAAAGACTTACATCTTGCTTTTATAGATTTAGAGAAGGCATTCGATCGAGTACCACGAGAACTAATATGGCAATCACTTCGATCGCAAAATGTCCCAGAATACTACGTTAAAGCGGTTATGGATATGTATAACAAAGTCTCCACAAAAGTACGAACTCCAGCGGGTCTAAGCGATGAATTCCACGTAGGCGTAGGTGTACACCAGGGCTCAGCTTTAAGTCCTTTACTTTTTAATCTCGTGCTAAACTACCTCACAGCAAATATACAAAAACATCCACCCTGGGACCTCCTCTACGCGGATGATATCGTCCTCATTAGACATAGCCGCGAAGACTTAGTAGTATCTCTGGAAACCTGGAGATCCACCCTGGAGAATGCCGGATTAAAGATCAGCCGCCAAAAAACCGAATACATGCATTGCTACTTTTCAGGACCCAACCAATGTCAACCGGTTGTGCTTCAAGGCTACCATCTGAAGGAAGTAGCAAATTTTAAGTATCTGGGCTCTATTATCACAAATGATGGTACGATCGACGCTG
>DVXP01001761.1:0-14154 GCA_018235645.1 Junonia grisea | reverse complement strand
TATTTGCAAAGAAAATTATAATGTTTACATTGTTATTATTTGACAGCTTCCGCAAATGTTGTAAACGCTACGCGTCGTCACTGTCGCGCACAGCCAATTCACTCACTAGTTGTGGGAAGTACCGCTATAGCAGCTTTTTCAGGGCGTTTTTATGTCCGAGTATGGCACTGCCCAAGTTGAACTTTAAAACCTAACTTGTTATTTGTTTACAATTTAATGAATCTAATAAAAATTAGCATTAACATTGGTTTTGGTGCTAAAATGTATAAAATATAATAACATTTTGATAGCTTAAGGATCATAATCAAGCAAATTATACTGTTAACGTAGTATTATTTAACGTAGGTTTATAAAAGACACTGAATTGATTTTAATGTTTATAGATAATAAATTTGGATATATACCAATGAAAGTTGCAAAAATACATGTTTTTAGCTCAAAAATGCAATGATCTTAAAATTCTTAGCATATTAGAAATAATATGGTACAGTTTAAAAAATATACAATTTTTATTTGGTTTGTTGTTGCTACAATGTTTGTGTAGTAATTCTTAATGCATTATTATTGTCTTTGTAGATTAATTAGATTACAATACAATTGGAGAATTTTGAAAAATTTTGTATTATTTGTAATTGAAAAAAAAATGCCAAAATTGAATTGTATTTTTAAATTAAAAATAAAAATATATAGGATTAGTCGTGTTTTAGTCATTTTTAATCAAACTTTATCTTAAATATCATTTTGCATAAATTTAATTACGATTATCGTAATTTTTTATTACTAATTGGTAAAGTAATTAAGGTGATGTGCTTATAGTAAAAATAAGTACAATCCCAGTAAATTTGTGGTACGATTATTATGTATCGATAGTTCTATTACTTTTTTATTTTAGGTACTTCTAGTGATGACCCATTAACTAAAATAATTAAAAGTAACTAAAATAAAGCATAAAATATGGGTACTTTTTTATATTTTTTTCTCATTTGAGTGTCAGATTGTAGTTTTATTTTTCCATATAAAAATATTTAACATTTATAATTAATGGTCAATCTAAATAAATATATGTTAAGTTTTAACGCTGTTTTATTTTACACTATATTTGAAAAATAAAATAATTTTATTGTCCCTATCAGATATCTACATATTACATCAGAAAAAGCAAAAAAATTCAAATACAGTTTTAAATATCGATATCTATTAATAATCGATATTTACAGTTTCTGAATATCGATATTAGTAAAAGATGTGACTCTTTGTGGTCATTGGATGAAAGCAAAAACGAAACGCAAATAACCTTCACATGTCATTGAGATGTCAATTCGACATAGCTTATCAACCTTGTTGATACGGCAGTTTCGGTTTACTTCGTTTACTTGCACATCGAGTTCACGTAAACTTTCTAACTTAAAAATGGAGCCTAAAATTAATTTAAAACAAGATCCAGCTTTTGTGAAACTACAGGAATTCTTTAACGCAAATTCCGAAAAAATAAATATTCCACAATTATTCCAACAAGACCCCGACCGGTTTAATAAGTTCAGGTATGTTTTAATTTATTTAAATTTAGAATATGAAAAAGTTTTTTTTTATTTATTTAACTTTTTAAAATATTTAAATTAGCTTTGATTTCTTATCGTTGTAAAGTTCGCGTTCCGAATTTCTTTTTAAAGGTCACCGGTAACAAATGAATGTCATACTACTTGAGTTAAAAAAGTTGGAAAATTTGTTTTGAAAGTTTATTTTAAATATTCAAAAAATTACCTTTATTCGTAAAATTAGTTTTATATGATTAAATTTATTTTGAAACAGAACAATTATAATTTCTTCACATTTTTTATTATTGCAATATAAATTTTTGAATCTTACAATAATTACATTTTATTATTACTTTTTATTAAAAAATAAAATAAGGTATAAACAGCAAACACTAATTTATTAAAAATAATAAATCCAAAGTTCCTACTACTATTACAGCTATTTTAAATTTTAATAATAATATTCATTATTTAAAATAAACATATTCAATAGACATTGAAAAACATCAATTAAAGATTAGATATTTGATTTTGTTTCTAATTATTAGAGTCATCACTATATTGTCATTAAATATAGGTAAAAAAATGCTGACTTAACAGTATTGCTATGAAACATATTTTTTGTTATTAATAAATAGAACCCCATTAAAATTTATTTATTGTCTATAGTCTACGAATTCCTACCCCAAATGATGGCGAGATTCTCCTGGACTACTCCAAAAACAGGGTGGATGCTACTGCTCTGTCGCTACTGTTCCAATTGGCCAAGAGTCGTGGAGTAGAACAAGCAAGGGATGCTATGTTCTCAGGTACAGAGATTCAACTATATATTTAAATCAGTTTTACAACAGCTATGAGTAACCTATATGGCATTCATAGACACAAGTATTAATATAGTGTATATATATTTTAACATTTTTTTTTGTGAAAGCTTAACAAATATTATAAATACACCTTAAAAAAATCACAGACCGTTCCTAAACACTTTAGTTTGGTAAATATCCCTTAAGTTCTAATCATCATCAATATCATGATTTTTTAAATAGTTTTATGTGATTATAATCTTGAAAATCTAAGAAAATACATATATAACACAACACAGTAATGTAAAATTGAAACAAAATCAACAGGTCAGAAAATAAACTTCACCGAGGACAGAGCGGTACTACACATAGCGCTCCGCAATAGACAGAACAGACCCATCCTGGTCGACGGCAAGGACGTCACCCCCGACGTCAATGCGGTTCTGGCCCACATGAAAGAGTTCTCCCAGCAGGTTATCAGTGGTGGCTGGAAGGGGTAAGACACTATAATAACCTGTGTAGTACAGAACAGGCCCATCCTGCTCGACGGCAAGGATGTCACCCCCAATGTCAATGCTGTGCTGGCCCACATGAAGGAGTTCTCCCAGCAGGTCATCAGCGGCGGCTGGAAGGGGTAAGACTATATTACCCTGGGTAACACAGAACAGGCCCATCCTGGTCGACGGCAAGGACGTCATCGCTGTGCTGGCCCACATGAAGGAGTTCTTCTAGCAGGTCATCAGCGGCTACTGGAAGGGGTAAGGCTTTATATTACCCTGGGCAACACAGAACAGGCCCATCCTGGTCGACGGCAAGGACGTCACCCCCGACGTCAACGCGGTCCTGGCCCACATGAAGGAGTTCTCCCAGCAGATCATCAGTGGTAATTGGAAGGGGTAAGACACTATAATAACCTGTGTAGTACAGAACAGGCCCATCCTGCTCGACGGCAAGGATTTTACCCCCGACGTCAACGCGGTCCTGGCCCACATAAAGGAGTTGATCCAGCAGGTCATCAGCGGTGACTGGAAGGGGTACGACAGTATCCCCTGTGTATAGTACCGAAACCCTAGGCACCTAAGATTTCGGACAAAAAATCTATATAGTTAAGACTAGTTTTGGTGGAAAGCTAGAAGTAAAACTGTTTCCCTTTCGGCCAAATATTAGTGTAAGACCGTGCCAGATTATTCTTAAAGCAAAGTAGGCACGTGCCTAGGGGCGCAAGTTTACAAGGGGGCGCGTGAGTGAAGACGAGGGCGCGCGAGAGGTAGGACTCCACGATAGGGAAATGAGGGAGACCTTTTTTTTGTAGTTGGCCTTTTATACTTCTAAAAGAAACTTAAACTACATAATTTATCGATTTTCCTATCAATATGTCTAAATAGTATTAAAAGTTTAACATTATTTCATAATTTCCAGCTACACAGGCAAACCCATAACCGATGTCATCAACATCGGTATTGGTGGCTCAGATCTCGGTCCCCTCATGGTCACAGAGGCGCTTAAACCCTACGCCAATCATCTTAAGGTAATTCGTTGTAATTTATTCTAATATTCAATGTATTCGGGCGACCGAATTTCGCTCGCAGCTTTTAGCAAGAAAATTAAAAAAATATCCTCGGAGCCGCGATGGCCTAGTGGTGCGAACACGAGGATCTTAACCAAAGGTGGGTTCAAACCCTGGCTAGCACCGCTGGATTTTCAAGTGCTAAATTTGTGTTTAAAATTCATCTCGAGCTCGGCGCTGAAGGAAAACATCGTGAGGAAACCTGCATGTGCCGGAAGAAATTCGAAAATGTATATTCACCAATCCGCAGTGGAGCAGCATGGTGGATTAAGCTCCATACCTCCATACCCTGATAGGAGAAGAAGCCTATGCCCAGCAGTGGGATATGTACAGGCTGTGTTACGTTTTTTTTTAACCTCGGAGATAAGACTAAATCGATTTTTCGGCCCCGAAAATCTTCAAATAACAAAATTTAGTAAAATGGATAGACTCGTTTTAGAGATCGGCGGTATATATAAATAAATAAATAAGATCTACTAAGAACGAATTTAACGAAGTCCCACCCTCTAAAAGGGACCAACGGGGTAATAACTTTTGTATACAAAATATTCATGAAAGAAGACAACATGTAGTAGGTATAAAATTATTGTCATAGCTGGACACAGTTATTATAATAACTGATAGTACTTGATAATATCTAATATGAATTCAGTAATATTATTATAACTAAGTCATCAAATGCTAATTAAGTCCTATTAATTATGTTTTTTTTATTATTATTATTCAGTTTATTTTTTTTTGCATATATGTGAATTATTATATAGTTAGTTAAGTTTTAGTTGTAGTTATTTTATCTTGTGAATATTTCCTTTAAGTTATTAAAAAAATATATATTAGAATGAATGAAAAAAAAGTCATCAAATTAATTTTTTTTAATGTCTTGTCATGATGTATTTTTGCGATTAACTTCAATACCGAATGATAAACCGAAGACAACATTTTGCAATAGTTCATCTGTTTTAATGACTTCTAGTTTTTTTGCTATATAATATAAAAAGTGTTTGTCACTGATATGCATTTCAACAATAATATTAGATGCTAATCAACAGATCTGAATTAAATTTTACACACTACATGATTTGGACTTAGAGATTAGATAGTTACTATCTTGGATAAAGACTATATTTTTATTGTAATGTAATGTATGATGTATATTAAAGTCTCGTGTCATGATGTTTCCACGATAATTCTTGATATTAAATACTAATCAATAGATCTTGAAATTCATGAAATTTTGTATCATAGTTGTGATGTGGTCAAAATAAAAGATAAGATGGTTAAGATTTTTTACTATGATATACATATATCTATACTTCCGGAGCGATATCCTTGGAACATCATACTTTAAATTACGTACTTCTCCAGAAATGTAGAGATCCATTAAGGATTTTACCAAATTCTCCCCCAAAAGGGGTAAAAAGGTATTTATTACCTTTTTACCCCTTATTAAGGTATTTATTACCTTTTTACCCCTTTTAGTTTGTAAATGACCCACTGTCGGGAAAAAACCTCTTCTACTATAAAGCAGAAGGGTCACTGCTGCTGCGCTAATCACGTCGGGGTCACCAATTGTTGCTAGGCTTGTGTTGAGGATAATGAAAGTCACTAACTAGTTCACGATTTATTTCAGAGACGGTACAAGTATACATACTGTGTCGCACTGTGATACTCACTATATTTTACATATGCAATGCTCCGACTTTTATACATGATATATGCCAAAGAATATGAGATACACAGATGTGAAATATTTTAGTCATTGAATACGTAACTTACTGTTTACTTTAATACCCATGTGCGTATACGACACAATGTGTCAGAATTTCTTTCGGCACATGCAGGTTTCCTCACGATGTTTACCCTTATTGCCGAGCACGAGATTGAATACCGCGGCCTTTGGTTTAGATCGATTCGTTATCACTATTAGACAAACTCGGCTCTAAAAAAGGTGAAAACGGTAATTTCCTCCCAAACCCTTCAATTCTTACTTCTTTTTTTAAATGATCATCACGTTACCTGCCCTTTTTTTCCTATTATTTTTATATTAAGAAAAAAAAACAACACTACATGAGATTTATATACATTACTTTATACAAATGAGATGTGAATCTATTTGTGTATTCCTTACACGTCACATATTTTATATTATGTACATTTCAATATTATATTTACGAGTATGTATATGATATCAAATCAAATTATTTAAAATTAAATACCCACTCGTTTTGCACATCTACCGATAAATAAATGAAATCTTTCTTGTACGTCTTAAGGTTGGCTGGCAGAGAGCGCAGTAGCGTTATGCCCACCTTTTGTACAATTTCTTTGTGCAATAAAGAATTTAAATAAATAATAAATAAATCTTTTTTTCACAGATAGAAAAACCAGACACAAACCACATAGTCAATGCAACCAATTTCACATACACCGGTTTAAGCTCGAAGACTCTTCAAAGCAATCTCTACGCAGACTACGCAAGGGATTACAGTACTACAGATGGAGAGATGGTCGACTTCGCTTCGGTATTTGGGGTACTTTTTACCGGAGTCACGGGTGTCATGGCCGGGGCTAATATGAGCGGTAAGTGTCAGCATCATCTTTCCAGAATTTTTATCCGGTTTTGACCAGGGTCTACTGAAGATTTTAGTCCAGGTCCAACCTATCACGAGATAGGTTGCTGATGCGATTGTTGTCATAACTGTTTTCTTGAGCAGCAAGCAAGTCACTAGCCATTAAAACTATAATAAAATGATTCCTACCATAAGAAATGACTATTCGGGAGGGGCAGCGGATGTGCTGCGATAGCGATACCGCAGCCTCTCCGTTTTCCGTGCTGTGGCGGCCATCGCAAGGAGTTTTAGTTACATAACTCGATATCCCACCCCTGGGAGTCGGGTTTACGCTGCTACAAAAAAAAGTAACGACCATTATCAGGTAGAGCAAGATAGTTATTTAAATATTCATTTAACTAAATAAATCCTGTTTTTGTAAGTGTGATATTTTACAGTGTAAGTAATCTGATTTTAATAGCCTTTGCCGGTATATATGTCGCAGTCATCTTGTTGAATCCGCTATTAAATTAAATCACTAGCGCGTTCATTGAATGACGACATTTAATCGAATCACTAGGCCGAACGTTGATTGAACAAACGTCACTCAACGTCCAACTAGTTAGCCGATTGAAACATAGCCCTTTTAATAGAGCGGACGTAATCAGTCAGGTTATTGAATTTTAGTTTTTTGAGGAAGACGTAAAAATGCTTAAATATGTGTTTCGCCTAAAACGTGATAATTACTCGTCAGAAATTATTTCTTAACCAAAACCGAATCAGTAAACCCCGACTCTGTGCGATACTTGTCTGTCACACCGCGCGCTAGTGAACGCGCTAGTGATTCAATTAAGTAGCTGATTTAACCAGATGACTGCGACATATATAATGAAGTATCCGATGTGCAGCTAGGAAACTAAAATATAAAATTGATTGATTATTATAATTATTCTTTTGTCTACTAGCGCATCAGTTAATTTGAACCCCTTGTTCCAGGTGAGCTAAAGAGTCCATCGCGCAGCATCCCCCTGGGCACGCTAGCGGCGCTGCTGTTCACGGCGCTGTCGTACGCGGCGCTGTCGGTGCTGACCGCCGCGACGTGCTCGCGGGAGCTGCTGCAGAACAACTACGTGTATCTGCTGCCTGTCAACGTGTGGCCGCCTTTCATTGCTGTCGGTACGTTTGGGATGTTATAATTATTCTGGGCACTTACTATTTAGATGTATAGAGATTTTGTATTGTATAGTGAGTTGAAATGAAGTTGGAATATTCGTTCATCAGTAATTTGACAAATTTTACTTCAGACGAAAACGAGGAAACGAGGTAATTACGTTTTCATGCAAAATATACATGATCGAAACCGCAGGCAATTGCTTTATCTACATATGATTTTATCTGTGCCTATAAATGTTGAAACAACAATAATATACACATTCAAATAAGTTTTATAAAATTTCAAGATATTAATGATAAAAAAAAAATTGTCTACAGGTATGTTAACGGCTACTTTCTCTGCTGGATTGTCTAATTTGATTGGTGCGTCAAGAGTTTTAGAAGCTTTAGCCAAAGACAACATATTTGGTGAGTAAAAAAATATTTTGATTTTCTTGGTTCATTTATCATTTTATCCAGGTATGTTATAATTAGGTTCTACCCACGATTCCTGGGATATTTTTTTTTATGGGATAGGACGGCAAACGAGCTGACAGATCGCCTGATGGAAATTAGATGCTGTCGCCCATGGACATTTGCAACACCAAAGGAGCTACAAAATGCGTTGCCGGCCTTTTAGGGGAATTAATGGGGAAGGGGTGGGGAATTGGGCCTCTGGTACCCTCGATTATATGGACCTTTGAATTTTTTGGGATAAAAGTAACCTATGTCCTAATCCAAGCCATTATCATTTAAATTTTCAGCTGAATCGATTCAGCCGTTTTACCGCGAAAGACCATCAAACATCCAAACATACAAACCTTCGCCTTTATAATATTAGTAAGATCAGTATGATATGGTTGTTAAGCTTTTTCGGTATAAATTTTTTTTTGTTAAAGGTTTCTTACTCCGTCCGATGGTATCTCAGTCCGGCAACCCGGTGCTTGCGGTGATCGCTTCCTGGTTGCTCGTTCAAATTGGTATCATGGCCGGTTCTTTGAATACCATTGCTCAGGTATGTTCATATATTATTTATTTGGTTTTATTAATAAGCAAAAAAGTTCCTCGATAAGGAAGGAATTAGTTTTTTTTTTTAGAAAAAGAAAATAAAGATTTTCCACATTTATGATTTTTAGATCAAGTGTACATTTATGAAAGAACGTAAATTGTTGTATTTGTGTTTAATTTACTGATTGCCTTAACATTGTCTAAAATGCGGTTTGTCTTTATAACGATATTTAATTTTTTATCCCAGGTAAACTCGGTGCTATTCATGACAAGCTACTTCGCGATAAACCTCGCCTGTCTAGGTTTAGATCTCGCATCGGCGCCAAACTTTAGGTGAGTCAAATCGAATTCATTCAATTGGAATAAAAAATTATTTGTGTGCTTACAATTTGGGTCTTTTTACCTGTCTTCTTATTTTTAAATTTATTTTACAAAGTCAAAAGAGTCGTGTATATGTCGCAGTCATCTTGTTGAAGCTATTGAATTGAATCACTAGCGGGTTCATTTAACGCACCACCTGTCCAGCTTCCATACTCTTTCTCTTGCTATCGGGTTATCTCGAAAAAATGGCTAATTAGCCATAAGGCCGCCCATTATATTTTACAACTAGCTGTAATAGTATTCACATCACTGTATTTATATTTGTGTTGTATAAGAAGAATAAATAAATAAATGTTTTCCGACGCTATTTACTTACTTTTTCTTCGAAAACCAGTGGTGTGGCTGGGTAAAAAGGGCTCTGGGGCATTAAAAAATGGGCCCCATTACTTTTCTGAAAATGTTTAGCTACTTTATCATCCAGGGTCATGATTACGTCGATTTGCGACATTACTCTCCTGATTCTGGGGTCAACGAAATCGTTCGCACTTCTCACTCCTCTTCCGCAGCCTCCTTCGTTGAGATTACGGAATCACTGAAGGCGTCTGTAATCGACCAGGATACCTCGCTGACGAGCAAGGCTTGAATTATGCTTGACAGCGTGAGTAGTCCTGGTGGCGACGATAGGTCGCCCCCAGGACTACTCACATCTCTTCACTCACACATCTTCTCATTTTTGTGTCTCGAAGAGATCTTCGTTGACACCAGGAGACGAATCTGAAAAATAGGACAGTTTCGTTAAAATAGGACAGTTTCGTAAAAACAGGACGTCTGGTCACGATTTATGTAAGTCTATCCTATGCAGATTTAATGTCGGAGTTTGGTTCATCAGTAACACTTATCCACAGGCCAACATTCCGCCACTTCTCCTGGCTGACATCCCTCCTGGGGCTCGTAGGGTGCGCTGCTCTCATCTTCTCCCTCCGTCCCGCGTACGCGTGCGGCGTGGCGCTGGCGTGCTGCTCGCTGGTGCTGGCGCTGCACCTGCTGTCGCCCGCCGCCGCCGAGCCAAAGTGGGGCAGCCTCAGCCAGGCGCTCATTTTCCACCAGGTAACGCCGCCGCTAAAGGCGCTCGTCTTCTACCAGGCACCGCAATCACTGAGGCTCGTCGTATCGCACGCTGCACTGCTGTCGCCCGCCGCGACAAGTGGGGCAACCTCAGCCAGGCGCTCATATTTCACCAGGTACCAACCCTACCACTCCAAGTATTCGTCTCATCAACAGCACTACACAAGACATAAGTGCTCATCCTCCACCAGGTACCAGTATCACTAGAACTTATCCTCCACCAGGTACTGCCATCACTAGAGGTGTTCATCTTCCATCAGGTACCACCATCACCAGAGATGCTTGTCTTCCTCCAGGCATCGTCACCACCACTTCAGGTAAAATCATGAGGAACCATCACTACCACTACAGGTAGTCATTTTATCAGGTATCATTAGTAATGATACCTACAGGAAGTGCTCATCTTCGACCAGATACCAGCACTAGAGGCACTCATTTTGCTCCAGATATCATCTCATCAATAGAGCTCATCATATCGTACGAGTGCGGCGTACCACCGCAACTAATCTTCCACCAGGTATCGTAGTACACACTGAAGCCCATCGTATCGTACGTTGCACCTGCTTTGGATACTCTTACTGGCTTTTAATCCTACACGTGCGGCCCAAATGATGAATTCCAGGTACCACCGCCACCATCAGTTAACATCACTACCACTTCAGATACTTGCCTCATCAGGTATCACCACTATAACGGAAAAATATATGAGCAATATCATAGGTACCACCAGCATTAGAGCTCGTCGTGTTGTACGCGTGCGGCCAATATTCCAGGTACCGCCGCCATTAGAGGCCGTTATCTTTCTGCAGGTACCGCTGCCACTATTGGAAGCGCCTATCTCATTGGGTACTATCATCACCACTACTTTAGGTACTCGTTTCATCAGGTACCACCACTACGACTTCAACTACACGTCTACACTGCGTGAGTTATGATTATCATCGATAGCAAGCCAGATAGCTCGCCTTCAGCTATTGAGAAGAGAGTCAGAATGATCTGTGTAATATTCTTTACAGAAATGTGTTAAGTGTGTAGGGTCCAATCACCGATCAGCGTTGTTTTTTATAGTAAAAAAATGATTGACCACCTATAACGGATGATGAACCACGATATTCGTAATTTATTTGGGATAGGGCTATGTCCATTCACTAGAGTCATTTTAATGTGAATAATACTACAGACACGATGAATGGTTTTCAAATGACTCTGGCTAGGATTTGTCCATTATTGGATAAGATTGATGTAAAAATTATTGATTTAAAATTATTTAGTAATAGGTAAAGTTTTTTATATACTTCTAGGTCCGCAAATATCTGCTCCTTCTGGATCCTCGTAGAGAACATGTTAAGTTCTGGCGACCTCAAATGTTGCTTCTAATCGGATCTCCGAGACAAGCCGCGCCACTTATTGACTTCGTTAATGACCAGAAAAAGGTTTGTAAAGTCTTATCCTATATCTTTTTTATTTCTGATCATGAATTTGGAGATGTAAATCTTGCATTAAGTTTAGATACGCTTTAGGATCCAAATTCTATTTCTATAATTATCAAGTTCTGATTTCAGATGAAATAACGATTCAATTTGTGTAAACTTTTCCTCAATTTCGAAATATACAATAAAACATGGAAGAAATTAATATTGAAGTATTATGTAAAGAGTAATTAGTGTAATGCTTGAATTCTTAATCGTAATTTATTAACTTTAGAACAAAACTTTTTTCGCAATAATTTTAAAAGTCCACCAAAGTGTTTTACCTACTGAGTTTTATGTACTCTGAATCTCGCTTAATGCTTATTTATTTGTTATAGGGTGGTCTATTCGTAATCGGCCACGTAAGAGTCGGTCAATTAGATGGAAGCGGGGATCCTTTGGCCGACGAGCAGAAATACTGGTTGAAACTTATCGACCATCTGAAGGTAAGTTAATTTGTATAATGTTAAATTCTATAATTAAATTGTATAGTTTATTTCTTAGTATTTCCAGCATTGCTGGTATTTTAATTGTTCAAACTGTTGTTTTGAAACTCTTGTGGTTAGATTAATCATTATAGATTAGACTTAAAATTTTTAAAGGTACTTTTTGTTTTTGAAAATCTTTCTTAGTTATGCATAATCATCCAATATTCATTTTTTTGCCATATTTCTATGGCGTAATTTAGCGAAACATGGGTTAATATGTAAATAATAAGTTAAAAAAATCCCAATATCCTTTTAACAGGTAAAAGCATTCGTAGAACTGTGCCTAGCGGAATCAATTCGCAGTGGGGCAGCTCATCTCACGAGATTATCAGGTTTAGGAGCCATGAAGCCTGACACCGTCCTACTGGGCTTCAGGGACACCGCTCACCCAAAGGATTTCTTCAGAGAGTGAGTTTATATAGCTATATATTAGTGGAATTGTCTAGTGGAGTCAATACGCAATGGGGCGGCTCTTCTAAGTAGTTTGTCGGGTTTGGGAGCCATGAAACCTGATACCATCTTACTGGACTTCAGGGTCACCGCTCACCCTGAGGATTTCTTCAGAGAGTGAGTTTATATAGTTATATATTATTAGTGGAATTGTCTAGTGGAGTCAATAGGTAGTGGGCGGCTCTTCTAAGTAGTTTGTCGGGTTTGGGAGCCATGAAGCCTGACACCATCCTACTGGACTTCGGGGACAACGCTCACCCTATGGATTTCTTTAGAGAATGAGTTTTATAGCTTTAAATTCATGGAATTTTGCTAGAAGGAAACATCCGAAAATTCGACATCTGACTTCCAACATCCGACAAATTAGAACATTTTCCACATCAAATATTCTCATTAAAACTTTCTCTTCCAGCCCAGCGTCCCCCTACAAAACGCAAGATTTCGACCTAGACAACGGTGAAATAGTCTTCCCAACCCGAACGTCTCAATCTCCAAGACTGACAGCGTCTGAGTATGTCAGAATAGTGTCTGACGTGCTGTGTGTGAACAAGAATGTGTGTCTGTGTAGACATTTTCATAACCTGGACATGAAGGCTGTTGAACGGTAAGTTTGATTTTTATTTATTTTTCTTTGCACAATTTGCTGCTATTAAGAATTTACCACTATGTAAAATTAGAATAGACTCCAGTGTATAATCAAAGAGTCTTGGTAATATGACACACATTTGATGATCTTTGCCCTTTAACACGACAAATAGCTTTTGAGTTAAATTCCAAGTGAAATTAAAAGAAATTTTAACCAATACCATTAACAATTCCCAATTCCTTACCAACAGGAGATCAGCCACATTAAAATACATCGACGTATGGCTAGTGGAGCTACTAGCGCCATCTCGCGAGGAAGCATTCACAGTACGGGCGTTATTCGCTTTACAGTTAGCCGCCGTAGTGCGTTCGGCGCGAGGCTGGCAGCACTTGCGGTTGCGAGTACATATAGTGGCTGCACATGGTG
Source organism: Junonia grisea (assembly GCA_018235645.1). Classification (NCBI taxonomy): domain Eukaryota; kingdom Metazoa; phylum Arthropoda; class Insecta; order Lepidoptera; family Nymphalidae; genus Junonia; species Junonia grisea. Next base: position 675 of record DVXP01001761.1, on the reverse strand, counting down.
AGTACCGGTCTATACTGTAACACGTCTAGTTGACACCTGTCATGACCTAGGCTAAAATAAAACCAGACCCTGGTTAAGTCTGGGAAAATGCTAGGAGGAAGGAGATATAGTTCGGGAGGGACAGCAGATGCACGAAAGTGATCCCGCAGCAGGGCCACTTCCGTGCTGATGACGGCTATCGCAGTTTTAGTGTTAACAATCCAATAACAATATACACGTCTGTCGTAGAGCCGGGCCGGTCGTTCAGTTCGCAGTCGCTGACCGAGCCCGGTCTCCCCGAGCTGTCGCCGGGGCGGCCGGTGCAGCAGCGGCTCGATGAGCTGCTCAAGCTGTTGCGAATTAGCGCCTCTACGCATATTGTGAGTAGCTTTTTATTTATATTTCGTGCTATTTGTAGTCTTTTGTTTTGATAGTTAACGAGTTTTGATAGTGAAACGAGTTACATAACATTCGAAAGTAAAAAGTAAAAAATTCTGTTTTATTTTGTACGTGGTCCTTCGAGCCGGATTGCTTGTTAAAACTATTAATTAACAACGAAAATTAAATTTTTATAACATTATCAAATTATTTGTAAAACATTAAGTAACAAATTAACATGTAATTCTAGATAAATGACTGGCCTAAACTACATGACGATGCAAACCGATGGTCGGACCCTAATTTGGACGAAAACAG
>DVXP01001760.1:0-14154 GCA_018235645.1 Junonia grisea | reverse complement strand
CGACGTAACCCGTTTCCCTTTAAAGATATTCGCAAAAAACAAACGTGTATTCCAAATATGCCGCACTTACTCTACTTCCTTTTTTTAAATGTAATCAATCAATATTGCCGATTTAATAATTCAACTTGTTTTTTATAGTTTATTACTGACTCAAATTAAATTAAAAACAGCCATTTATTTACCTGATCTTCCTCAGATAAATTTTCGAACTTCTCGGGAGCGGAATCGCTTTCGCTTTCCGAATCGAAATCATGTCTGGCCGTGTGCCTCACTGGCGGGTTGAATTTTGCCATCGCTGCCTTCACAGCCTCCTCGTCAGAACTCGGCGGACTTTCTATCTCTTTAGCATTCACTTCCACAGTCTCGTCATACATTCCTTGGACACTTTCTGGTGAAGAATCGTGCTCTTCGACTTTACAAAGAGTTTGACAATGTTTGTGGTGTTTGTCAGCGGTTGCCATGGTAACCGCAACGTTTGCAGGGCAAGGGAAAGGCGGTGAATGCACGTTGGCGTCCCGGTTTTTTTCGATTCCTGGCACTGGTAGGCACGGCCTCGCGTGTGATGTGATGACACATGATGTGCATGGACATGATTCGAAATTTCTAATAGGTTTTCGGTTACTATGATACATAAAGAACAAATTTTCAATTTGTATGGGCACTTTACCCTTTTGTTGTAGGTCTTAATGGGATTTTTTTTATGCAAAATGATCAACCTATCTGTATCTATACTATTATTTTAAAGAAGAAATATTGGTATGTATGTAAGTATGTATGTATGTATGTATGTAACGAATAAATTCAAAAATTACTGGTCTGATTTCAAAAATTCTTTCACCATTAGAATAGTACGTTGCCTGATTGATGTAGTCTATAGGTATTTTAAGTAACTTTTTAAAATCTTTGTTTAGTTCGTACGAAGCCGGAGCAAACTGCTCGTCAATAAACAAAAAGACAATTAGTAGCTGGGCAATCCAAAACATCCAACTAGCTGGGCATCCATTAGGTATATTGATACGTAAATTGAATAAAATAAAACAGAAATGTACAAAACAAATCATTAAAATAATTAACGGCCGTTGAAGTTTCAAAATAATTTCACTCCAGATAACTTTCTCAGTCGCTAATAAATTCTATTTGTATTTCGGTCATGGCTGATAGCGGCTTGGATGAGCGCACGATTTATATGTGACGTTTCAAATCTTCATTTATCACTACGTAATGTTTTTTAATATCTAGTGGACCCGACAGACGTTGTCATGTCGACAAAAGTGTCATAATAGTGTCTTTAATTTACATATTTAAATAGAAATTTTCTTTTCAATTTTTCATTTTTTTTACCGTTTAAACCTTCTCTGAACTTCCACGATTATTTCAAGACTAAAATCAGCTAAATCGGTTCAGCCGTTCTCGAGTTTTAGCAAGACTAACGAACAGCAATTAATTTTTATATATAGAGAGATTAGATAATGAAAAAATAAAAAAGTTGTCTATTTTTTAACCGATTTAAAAAAAAGAGGTTGTCAATTCGGTCGGTAATTTTTTATGTACACTGATTACTCGAAAACGGCTGGTTTTGATCGATTTTGACAATTCTTTTGTTTGGTACACTTTTTGACTTTTTTGAAAAATATTATTTTTGGTTTTTTGTTTACTTTTGTAGTCGGTTTATTTTTTGTTAAAAAGTTATTATTTATAAAAATATCTCTTATAAATTCCATTTTATATATAAGAAACATACTTAAATGTGCATAAGCATTTTGTTTGAACGAATTTTACAAAACCCATGTAAATAACACTACTATGTGTTAAGTACAAGTTACCTAAAATTAATTAAGCTACGTAAAGCAAAAACATTTTTCAATAGCATTGGCTGGGTCTAGGATATCAGAAACAAAGAAAATAAATTCCTTTAGCTTTTTATTAGAAAAGTTATACGAGAACAAAACCACAATCACATATCATCTATTTGTTACAACGATCACGCGGATTCCATTCATTTTAATGTAATCCGGTATGGAGAAAACTTATACCCTGTGGTCATATCACGTGAGTCTAAAAAAAACAAGGAATAATTTTTTTTATATACTATAAAAGCAGACCCTGGTTAAGTCCGGGAAAAATGCTAGGAAGAAGAAATAAAAACAGGACCTTACTCAAAATACTCGTAGTACCTTAAAAATTAAAAAAAAATAGAATTTGTCTGCAATCGAAGCATATTCTTAAAAATATTTAACGAAAAAGAAAATAATTAAAAATTTTCATCACACTTTTCTAGTTAGTCCAAACCCGTAACATACGTTATTAGTAAGTAGAATCTCTAAGAACCTGATCTCCACCCAGGAGTCGGATATCTCTGAAGATTTACCCCAATAAAAAAAGGCCGTATTAGCAAAAAAGATTCATTACAATTCTATAGAAGCCGTTTTTAAGGTTTTACATAAACAATAGTTCAACTACAGAACCAGTTTTCACGAATACTACGTTGGAATTAAATTGCATCGCGGCCGTGAACATTTCACACACTGCTTCCCACTGGCCATAAGGTATTTGAAACACTATGAAAATGAGATATTCTTTTCCAGTTACACTATTTAATTTTCCGTGGCTTTGGTCGCATTGAAATAGTTTTTATTTCTGTATGAAAGTGTCTTATGTTCTTTTTTGTACGGTTGAGTAGTTGACGAAATAAAAAATAAATAAATATACACATAATATTTGTTACATTACAATCAGTACCAGTGGCGGATTTAAGCTTGATGCCCCCTAGACCCTTATTCATTGGCCGCCCGCGCCCCACCAAACAAATTATTTGACACCTTCCTAAAAAACCAAATTCAACACCCTCCGTTCCCTAACTTAGATGTACCACTAGAGCTAAAAATATCTACCGACCGAATTGTTAACCTCTTTCATTTGAAGCCGGGAAAAAAGGTTGTCTGTTTCATTGCTAATTTTGCCGCCCCAAAAAACTATTTTTGTCGCCCTTATCGGTCCTATGTGTAAATCCACAAATGATAGGAATACCTACCTACAGAAGAATTGAAGGTTTTGGGTTTAGGTGTGAGATATTTATAAAACAAACCTTTCTTTTTACACAAACAATAAATAAAACGATCCTTGGGAATTCTAGCTTTCCAATTTTTATCTGATAAAAAAGTGTTCTATTGTTCGTAATTGCGCTATTAAAAAAATAACTCTTGGATTCTTAACTTAAAAGGATAAAAAGTCTAACATTCTAAAATCTATTTGAATAATCAACGTCGACTAATATTTTGCATCTACCACTTTATAAATATATAAATTATACATCTACAAAAAACTGAAACTCAAATTGTTGTCAAGTTCAATGTTCATTTTTTCATTATCTTCTTTTTCTTTATTTGATAATTTACTAAAAACATAAATTCAAAATAAAAGTCTTCTATCACAAAGTCAATATATTTATTAACTAATGTCTAATCAATCTATAACACAATATGGTACAAAAATATTTCAACAATTCGAGCTTTTAAGTGTGTAATTATATCTTCGAACACATCTCTTGTCTAAAAATATAAATATCAAGTGAATACAAAAGGAATGGTTATTTAAAAGTTGGGTCCAATGTAAACAAACAATTGGTTTAACTCACAGACATGGAGATCAAACTAGGTAAGAAAAATATATTGTCATGGAAATCTGTAGCATAGAGGATCCTATAAAAGTATCAAAAACGAATTAAATTTACTCTATTCCTAGATGTACGGGATACGTAGCGCGTTTGCAAAAATTTTACAGAAAAATCTATTAAGAGAACGAACTCAAAGAGTTTTTGTTTCAAAATAAACTGCTGGTTATACTTTAGGCGTTTTAACGTATCACACACTAAAGTAATTGTCCATTTACGGAGCCACCTTTTTGCTTTTTCTTACAAACTCTTAATATAAATCATTGATTAGAACTAATGAGTTAATTTTTAAGTTAATAATAAATAAAATTGAGATACACGTACATAAAAAAGTATTTGCATTACGTATCCCACATCTGAACGAACAACCAGTATGAAAATATTTTATTTTAAATATCTATAAAAATATCTCTCGTTATACAATGTCCAAAAATATGTCCTCATTCCATAAACACTAAACAATACTTCTAAAATTTAACAACATCTAGCAAACAGTAATAGTATGATAATATCTACATATAAAAATATTTTGTCATTTTGTTAGTCACAAGTTACAACCAGAATATATTGAGAGAATTTAGTATACATGCTTTCAGTGCTATAAAATTAATGTCTGTAAACGGTACAACATTTATCATTATGACCAGCATAATATGAATAGTGTAACCTATCAAATACAGGCAGCAACGGCATTTTATTTGAAGCATGCTAAATCTGTTTTAATTTTTAGACGCGATTCTCATATACTCTTTCAATAATTTGAAATAACATTATCAAATGTAAAATACACAAACTGATACATCTCAATCATAATTTCATCAAAATACAAATTACGAATAACAAAACTGTATCACATTAAACAGTCTTAATTGTTAGTACTACAGGATTGGCACTTATTGAGGTTTAAACTTAATGCAACTTATCGCAAGATAAGTACACAAGCGAGTCATGAAAAATCAGTCGAGATTACGCCACGTAGAGTAAATTTAGTGTCATAACTCCACAACTATTTGGTCTATCCAACTTTGTTGATGAGCTCATCGCAAATGGCCGTCAGCTCCTCATTGGCCTTGGTTTTCTGCGCGAGTGATTCTTCAAGAGACGTTATATGCAATTCCTTGCGCTTTATCATAGCGTTAAGTTTCAAAACTTCAGATTCGTGCGCCCTGTTGAACTTCTCTAATTCCTGGTTCGCGTGGTTCAGTTTTGATGTAGCGTGTTGTTTGAGTAACTCATAGTTGTTTTGCATTTTGAGAAGATTGTCTTCGAATTCTTTCATCGACTTCTTATACGTATCCTCATTCGCTTTCATGCTCAGGATGATTTGTTTACTCTTTTCGTATTTGCTGTGCAAGTCGCTAAACGACACTTCCATACTCGCGAGATGAGCCGTTTGTTCATCTCTCTCACTGATTATCTTTGCTCTTTCTTCCGCGTTTCGCCTTTTCTCTTGCTCCATTTCAGATATTAAGCTAGCTATCGTTCGTTCATATTCTTCGACAACAACAGCCATACTTTTATTAATTTTAGATTTTTCCGTCAGACGGTCATTTAGATCGTTAACCTTTTTTAGTCTTTCCTCACTTTCTTTCTCTAGCGTTTTCACTTGAGATTCCATTGTGGCTAATCTTTCTTTTAATTCTTTACTTTCAGATCTTAAATTGTGAACGTGGATTTCTTTTTCTGCTAACAGTTCTCTCAGTTGGGTCAGAGCGATGTCGGTTTCATTGTTTTGTCTATTTGCTCGTGGCGGACTTGCTTCGTGTTCCAAAGTTGAATTATTACCGCTTAGAGATAGTAGTCTGTCAATAACAGCCATAGCGGGAGAAGTAAATGTCAATGAGCGTCTGTTTATTCTAGGTGGTGTAGTGGACTTCCTTGGTGAAACGAGAGAATTGATAGCAGGATTAACAATCATCATAGGTTTAGTGACCGTGATATTAGCTTCATCGTTACTTTCTTCGAGAACTGTATCAACATGCGTTGAACTAGCTGATGGCATTGCTTCGTCAATCACATTATTGCGATTAGATGTCTCCGATGCTTTCTTAGGCGTGCTTTGCCTTCTTTGTATTCTATTTAACGCAGCTAAAACTCCGTCGGACGAAACTCGCTTAGCAAAGAGTGGATCGAATTTAAGGAATAGACTTTCTTTGCCACTGTCTGCTACTGTATTACTTTTATTTTGATTAAGCAGAAACTCAAATGCTTCAGCATCTATAAAAAGTTCACCTTCCTCATTATTTTCATTATTAACGTTTGGACGAAAGTCTTCGAATTGCATCATATCTGCTTCACTGCCAAAATCTGATACTTTTACTACGTCTGCAAAATCTTCAGCTTCGATGAAAGGAGCTTCACCGGTATCTTCATCTTCCGTAGCGACATCTTGTACCGTTAAATCTTTGTCAATGTTTTTGGGAGAACCATTTTCGCAACTTAGATCGGACTCGACCTTATTCTCTTGAGTATTTTTGTCAATATTTAAAGTTAAATTTTCTATTGGCTGTTGTGTCATTTCGTGTGAAGGTTCTAATGGTGTGTTTTTTTCTTGCAATGATGTAGTCTCTTTATCAAACGTAGGTGACGGTGAATTACGTATTTTAGACTTAGATACAAATGGATTGAAATTCATATCATCAATCTCTGGAAGGTTAAAAACATTTTTTGGAGGATATTTTGTAGGAGAAATATTTGTTGTGACAGGGTTTTGTGTGGAAGGGATATTTTCTTTAGATTCAACATTAGGTGATTTTACTTCTTCTTTAATGGTCTCTTCATTATTTGCAAGATTTTTGTTCGAAATATTGGAGCTGTCTTCTTCATGATTTTTAGTATCTTTTGTTTCCAAATTATTATCAGGTTCTACAACTGATGCTGTAGCGGTACAATTTTGGTCTATTTTATTATTCTGTTCTATAGATTTGATGTCGTCATTCTCAGTTGTTACTGTATGTATTTGTTCTTTAAATTTACTATTTCTTGTATCACAACTATAAGAACTGTTAAAACGTTTTTTGGTAAGATCTCTTTTTTGTCTTTCAGGTTGAGATTTTCTTCTATTTTGCTGTTGCACTCTTTTCTGAACGTCAGGTTTCTTTTGACTAATGCTTTCTGACGTGCTTGAAGTTCTTGGACTAGTTTCAGGAGGTGGTGACATTCTGATATTGGTTTTGGTAGCAAATGGATCATCTATTTCGTCGAAATTAATATTATAACCTTTTCGACTTAATTTCGGAGAAATAGGTGGCGACATTGCGATTTTACTTTTAGTTTCAAATGGACTTTCGATTTCATCCAATTTTACTTCACTACTAGGTTTATTTAAATCTAAATCATTAACAGAAACGTAAGGACTATTATTAGCAGACATCACAATTTCTTCATCAATTATTTTATTTTCTTTCAATTCCAAACTATCACTCAAAATTTCATTCTTAGGTTCTTCGTTCACAATGTTACAATTTTGTTCTTCTGGTTTGGTATCTTCAGCATTACTAATTGGTTGGTTCTCAATATGTTCAGCGAATTTAGCCGGATCGCTATCATTTACTGTTTCAATATTATTCGGTTGTTGTTGTTGTTCATTTAACTCTGGTATTGTATCTGGCAATAATGATTTATCGTCTAGAATGTCCATGGGGGTAGATTCTAGTATCACTTCAGTTTTACTGATTACCTCACATTCAATTGTAGGCAAAAACTGGTTTTGGTTGGCTATTTCAACTGGTATTTCAGTTTTATTCATCAATATATCAGCGCTTAATGGTGAATGTGAAATATTTTCTGTGATTGATACTGTAGTATTCTGAATTTGATCAAGATCAGGCTCAGGTACATTTAAGGAAGGCATAATATTAGTTAAATCATATAAATGTTCAGAGTTTGTTGTGACAGATCCTTGGGTACATACATCCATAGGTTCTAAGGAGTCCAGTGTTTTAACATCTAATTCTTCAACATCATTATCATTAGTTATTACAAAGTTGTCCATTAAGCTGTCCTTTTCGATGTCATCATCACTTGGCAATGGAACATCAGATGGCAAATCGCTTACAAATTCACTCAGTGCCAGTTCATTTAGTTTAGAATCTGCTTGCATGTTTCGTAAATTAATTTGTTCTTCAATGTTTTGTATATTATTTTGTTCTAAATCATTGATGTTAGGTTGATTTTCATTTTCTTTTTCAATGATTTGTGACTTACTTTGATCTAACTCAGTGATGTTAAGATGAACTTCACTAGGCTTTACAGAATTATTTTGGATTTCATTATTATATAAAGAGCTTGTATGATCTCCTTTTATGTCTAGTTCATTGTTTAATATTGGAGTACCATTTACATTTTCCAGATTTAATCGTTCATTTTCATCATGTTCAAGTTTTAGAGTATCAACAACAGTAGATACTTCATTCAATTCATTGTTAGACGTTAAGTCTGTTAAGTTAGTTTCTTGTGTGTTTTCTATAGGTTTTGGTATTTCATTAGTTTCAATACGATTTTTAGTTTCATTTTCTTCAACATTAAAAGTAGATTCAAGTACATTAAATGTGTTATTTACATGTTCATGTACAGTGCCAGGCACATTCTCACATATCTGTAATATTCCTGAACTTTGAGTATTTGTTTCATATATTGTTTCATGTTCTTTGTCAACTTCAAAATTGTTAGATGCAATCTCATTTACAACATTATTAGCTTGATCATCTGTCACAATATTTAAAGGCATAGTTGCATCAAATGTTGATTGTTTATCATCTTTTGAATCTATGATCTCATTGGTGGGACAATTAAAAGTATTAGATAAATTGTCTTTTACAATTTCACTTGTTTCTACTACATCATTATTGAAAACATGTTGCTCCAAAATAACTGATTGGTCCTTATTTGATTCAGCAATAACTTTATCAGCGGAGACATCTAACACTGTTGTTACATTCATATCTTTATTTACGTGTATTTCATCCTTTACACATTCTAATTGTTTTTGGATTTCAATAGGAACGTCTGTTGCGATGGGTTCATTTACATTATCAGATAAAACATCAGTTAAGGCACTAGTTTCATTATTTAATAGATTATTTTGTTGTTCACATTGGACATTATCTTCTAAGCTTGACAAGTTTGTAGATTTAACAACTGTGTCAATAATAGCTACAACTTGGTTGTCTTGACTTAAAGTTGACAAGTTCATAGATTTAACTTCTTTATCAATACTAGCTACTACTTGGTTGTCATGACTAGTAACATTTCCAAGTACTTCTTGAGTTAAATCATTCTTCTCTATATTAACTGGAATTGTGTTATTTGCTTGCTCAGAATCAAATTGCTCATTTTTCGTATATGTTGTCTCACAATCAAGGAACTCTGCATCCGATTCTACAGTACTAACGGCTTCGGTGTTATTTACTTTACTGTCTAAATCAGTCATAGTTTTGTCACCGATGCCAGATTCATTGTATGAGATATCCATATATTCAACAGTGGAGTTTAAGTTCTGTGTTTCATTTAGTTTTTGAGGTATCTTCTTGTCGAGTGCCAACGAAGTTGATTGCGGGAATAACTTGTGTATAGGAATTTTCTCTTGTTTAAATATTATCGTTGAGTCTTCCTTCCATTGCAGCTCCCTCTCCAAATCATCATTAAATGTTAGACTCTCTTTTAACGGGCTATTTCTTTTTGAGGAATTATTTTCTTTATTTTTATCGTTAGCTTTTGGTGTTGACGCTAGAACCGTCTCAGGTTTGTTTTGTTTTTCTTGTAAAAGAGGTTCTGTGGGTTCTTTCTTGTCGGGGATCTCTTCAGGAGGTATTGGGCTCTGGGAGGAACGGAACATGTTTAGAACACTTTTGAGTCCCCTCATGATTGGTGATCCCCCATCTTTGGGAATATCCTTTGTAGGAGTAGTGGCTTCCGGTGTCTGGACAGCGGAAGACGAAGTACTCGGTAGTGACAAGTTCTCATCAATATTATCTGTCCCGTTAAGAGTTATTGTGATATTATTAGGATCATTATCAACAGATCGCCTGAGTGTTGAATTCATATCCAAATATTGATCTGTAGGTAAAGCTTGTAGGGGCAATTTGGGTGACTTGGAAACATCACATTTAACTATTGACGAGTTTAGAGATCGAGTAAGGTTTGTATTTACAAGTGTGTTATTAAGGCTGTCTTCGTTAATGCTATAATTTTTATTATCCTTACTACTGGTGAAGCTCTTAGACATAGGCGACGAAGCTGGCGTGACGGAGTACCTCAATTTCATGTTCAGTTCAGACACATCCAGCTCCTCATACCCCTTCTCCGTGCAAGGAGTCCTCGGCAAGACATTGCTGTTCAGTAAAGAGTTCTCTTTGTCGTCGAAATCGCTCCCCACACAGTCTATATCCATCGGCTCGACTTGAGCCATGTTTGATTATTTATAATACACCACAACACTCATAAATAATAGTAAAGTCAAAGATTAAACTGCACAACAGTTCCTTGTTTATTTAAAGCCACTTCAACGACAATATACAACAGAAACCACAAATAAATAGTCTAATGTTTACAGTATGCGATTTCTTAGTTTCACTTTGATTTCTAAAACGTAATAACAGAGTCGACGCGTTATGTATGTCACATGAAAACAAAAATGTCCGAACACGCAACTCACTCTGAAAATCTATTTTTAACCTTTTTGTACTGTAAGCAATGCGACGTTCATTTTATGTAACGCTCGCGCCCGAGGGAATCTTGCCAAAAAGCAGTTAGGCCGATTCGAACGCACACACCGGTCACGGATTTAAACCGTTTGAAAGTTTCAACTTGTAACTGTCAGTGTCAATTTTAAAGAAACCCATACACGAACCGACTTTTAGAATTTTTGTCACTATGTATTTCAATAAGTGATAAAATTAAATTAACTAAAGTAAAGTAAATAATTAAATAAATGCTGAAAAAAAAATATAACTAAAAGAAGAAAAACTAAAAAAAGAATTAAATTTTGTAATGTATTTAGAATACGTAATCATTTAAAATAACGCCTTAAATATAAATATGTAGTCATTTCCGTTAGATAATATCTATCAGTACAAAACGGTAGATAGATATGCGATAATGCTACGTTGACATTCCTTTGAATATTATCTACATTGACACCATTCACATCACTAAGCCATAAATGTTATTAAAATATAATAAGGGACTATTGATAAAAAAAAGGAAATATTGATTTTTAATATTTCCTTTTATATTTTACTAGATAATAATTGCCTAGATACATAGAGGAAAGTCAGCATAGTTGGGATACTTAAGGTAATGTGAAATACCTCAATATCTAGAAAAGCATAAACGCTGTCGTCGTTTTTTTTTTTGCCGATAGCATATTGTAATATGACACAAGAATCCATTAAATATCAAAAATAAATATTTATTCTGTTAAGTAACCTTGTGAGTTTATGATGTTACAATTGTTCTGTAAATATTTCTAAAAATAGAAATATACATAGAAGTTTAAATAATTATGGTAAGTTGCTAACGTGGGATCCAAATTATATACACTGTCGGACTGCTCGGAAGTGTATATAATTTGGAATACTATGTACATTCGAATTTCTATATATTTTTAGGCTCAGCGGAACCCATAATATGATTTCACCGTGTCAATGTAAGTGTGTCTAATTAAAATTAAAATTTAAAAGGAAAATTATTACGGCGGACAAGGTTCTATTTTACTATCTACTTTCAGCCGAGTTGTTCTAGTGGCACAATCACGTCGATCTTAACCGAAGATCGCAGGTTAAAACTTTGGCTAGCACCACAGAATTTTCAAGTGCTAAATTTGTGTTTAAATTCATATCGTACTCAGTGGCGAAGGAAAACATCAAGAAGATACTTGAATGTACCGAAATAAATTCTGACACATGTATATCCACCAACCCGCAGTGAAGCAGCGTGCTATATTGAGCTCTATAACCTTATAATTAATAGGAGAAGAAACCTTTGCCCAACAGTAGAACATTTACAGGCTGTATAACTTTACTTTTATATATACAAGTTGATTAAAGTAAAAAGGAAAATTGGGCATAAATTTCATTTAAAAATTCTAAGATAATTATGTTGGATATTATTTTCTGTAAGAAAAATATAGCGAGGGTTAAAGGAGTGAGATGAGAAGTAAGAAATACTGTATTCCAAATTACCTGCACCTCAAATCTCGTTTTTGGAGTCTTTTGATAGTTTGAATTAATAAAGTTTATTAAAATTCCAATAATTTAACGCATTTTTATTATACTATACCGTTTCTCTCCAAAAATATTCGCAAAAAACAAACATGTATTTCAAATATGCCGCACTTACTCTACACTAATATTTGAAAGGATATTTTCTCGAGTAGGGTTTTATTTTGTCCATAGCTCTTCCGTATAGATATATCTATCGTCATAGACTGAAAAATTTATTTAGTTTCTAATCATAGTTCTAAATGTCAAAAGTTCAATGTCGTAAATTGTCTAAACCAACTTCAGCTTAAAAGGTCAATGTTTTTAAAATGTTGTGTATAGGAATTTACAGGTTAGTTTTTCAAATTAATCGGTACATATTTTATAGTATCTATTTATAGTCTCTATTTTATCCGCTAAGTCTTCCAAAATTACGTAAAAGATACTTTGATCTTCTACTAATACAATCCGTCCTTAAATTTTTAAATGTAATATGCCTATAAATAAATCGTTCTAAATGGATAAATTATTATTTTAATTACACGCGAATAAAAACGTTCCGTGCAATAAAAACAGCTAATTATTTAAAAAAGTCATATTTTGTAAACTTTGTAAAAGAAACTTATTATTTTGAAATAAATTGTAATTTCATAACATTATGTCACTTTAAATTCCGAACAATGTCACAGAGTACATAATATGCTAAATTACATTTATTATCGTGCATATCGCGAGTAATGAAAGTCAGTATTTGGTCAGTATGTTTTATACCACAATCAGAGACTGTTGTGTTTACTTTTATTTCACATTCACAATCGGCAGAAAACAGGTTTCGTAAGTCATAAAAGTTATTACAATTATTGAACTGATGTGATTAAACTTTTGCCCTTTAATAAAAAAAAATTAGTCATTCTTTTTTTTATTTTTTTTTTAGGATGAAATATGGAAATTGAGAATGGTGTGCAAGTAAGAGTATTGTTTTTCGCTCGTTCCAAGGAATTGGCAGGTTTGAGGGAGAGTACAATACGCTTGCCAACCAAAATAAGCTATGAACAATTACTGGATTTGATTACTGCGAATTTTAATCTAGAGTCGATCAAAAATAACATATTGTTAGCAAAAAATGAGGAAGTCTGTTCAGAGAGTATAGATATAGAGATAAGTGAAAGTGATAAAATAGCTGTTATCCCACCACTGAGTGGTGGTTAAGTTTTTAAAAATATATTTTTTATAAATCAAAATGGATCACCTCAAACTAACTTTTGATAAACTGTCTGTGGAAGAAATCAGTGATTTGGTGGTTGACGACAGCTGTGGCGCTGTGTCAATATTTGTTGGGACAACACGAGATAATTTTGAAGGAAAAAAGGTTATTGTTTTATTTTAATTTTGTGTACATAATTATCAAAATGTCTTATCTATATGTACACTGCTATATTAATATTACAAAAGGGTAAATTTTGTTTGTTTATTTGCTGTGTTTAATTGGTTCAATTTTAAAATAATTCATTGATATAAAGCTACTTTTTTTTAAAGATATCATTTCAGAATGAATTATATTACTCTTTTATATAATATATGTTTTCACATGTAGTTATAATATAATAATACTTTAAATATGTATATTCAATAAAACTTATAAACGTACAATTGTCACAGGTGGTAAGACTCGAATACGAGGCCTATGAATCGATGGCCCTGAAGTCAATGAAGAGTATATGTGACAACGTCCGTAACAAATGGCCCGCTGTTCACGGCATAGCGATATATCATAGGTATGTTAAGTTATTATTATTTGCGCAGACTCTTTTGTAACACAAGTCATGATTTCCAATGAATATACAATTGGCCTTGAGTAAATAGATGTTTAAAAATAAATATGTACATCTTTTTTATCACTTGAGTTTGTGTGATTGTTCATTTATAGTTTTTTTTTAATTGTTGGATTGATTTTGATAGGTTTTTGTTTAAATTGAACACATAATTATAATTGGTGTATTACAATTGTCTGTCCGTCTATTTATAAATACTTGTTCAAATGTTGATACAAAAAAATTATGTATGTAAGCAACCTTATTTGTGAGTAGCTCAACTTTTCTAAATGATTTATTAAATAAATTTTGGTCTACCTAGCTAAAATATTAACAATTTGCATTCACAAACTGTAATGACTCAAATTTTAATGAAATTATTTCTTGAAACCAGTTCTAACAGGTAAAACTGACTCAAAATTCTTTTTGCCTTCTGCTTTTAATAAAAAATGTACAATATTATAAAAACAAA
>DVXP01001759.1:0-14154 GCA_018235645.1 Junonia grisea | reverse complement strand
CGGAGCATTCGTTGTTAGAAAATATACATCATGTGAAAACTGAGCTGAAACCTAAAAACCGTCTAGAGGCTAAACTATTGATCCGATTAAGATGATTTTTTGTGTATGGTCTTGAAATCTTATTTCATTTAAACAGTTTCAATTAAAGCACATCACATGTATTGACCCTGTATAACATAAAATCCCATGTCACGTTATTTGGCGGCAGTAAACTGATAATACTTTAACCGATGTCAATAAAATTTTGCACAATGTGCATGGCTTAATCCAAGTTATAAGTAGAATGATTGTTATCTTTATTAATGCAAGCATATTCTTTTATTATTACAAAATAAATTTCTTTATTGAACAGAGTGTCGTAATCTATACTTCTGTACTTTATTATAAACTCAGAAACTTCTGGACCAATTTCTATATACCTCTTTATAAGCTACATTCAGTCCGTGCGACGCCGAAGTAGACCGCTCGTTAACATTGTTCACCAGTGTCTAAACCATTATTTATTTGGTCAGCTCGCACAGAATAATCTGTGCATGAACCACAGCATCAAACAGCACCCTCATCAATCTGCTAGTAATCATTAAATTTAACTTACAATAACCCTTTTATCATTTCAGTGTTGCAGGAATTGGATGAGCTGAAGCGTGAGAAAAGTTCCGCTCGTGATGCCATCCGTTGGCTCGAAATCCAACTGAAAAGCGGCTCACGGTTTTTACGAACCCAACGTCCTGGCCAATCGAAACCTTTGCCTCTCTTGAAATATCCACGAAAGGCACCGCCACACGTACACAACTTCATACAGATACTGGAATTTTGTAATCACTTTGCGGTAGACGAAAAACAGGGGGGTAACGGCGATTCTGATAATTCAGTCCATGGAAAAACAGCTCCATTGCTAATATTGCTCGTCGGTAATGAATTGGGAAAGAGCGATGAACAATACAAAGAGTTCAGCTTGACCGGTGCAGCCCAGGCTTTGGGTATCACAGTGCAGTACATCGGAGATTTCTATACGAAATGGCGTCAGACGATGCACAAGAGCGGCAAGAAGAGATGAACGAGAATACAATGTATTCAGGACTCGATTGCTGGAAAGGGAACTGACGCGATGGCCTTCAAACGGCAAACAAATCATTATCATACAAGTGATAGGATTTGTGGAAAACGAGCATTAGCAACGGTTGATTCGAAAGTAATTCGACGTTGAATTAATGTTGTGCTCTACCTTCATATATTGTTCATTTAAAATCATTATTAATATTCATTTCAACATATTATATCAGTGGGGTGTCATTTTGTTATTATTTTCTTTAACATAATTGGGGTTGAGTTGATTTGTTTGAATTTTATTATATTATATTTTTCATCCGTCATCATAATAAATATTTGTAACTTTAATCCTGTTTCATTTTTTCCAAAACCTATCTAACCTAACTAATAATAATTTGAATTGGAATAAGTAATATGTGTAATGGTTATTTAATCATTATTATAAATATTATTTCCTAAAAAACTTTACAACCGACTGACAATGTATATAATAAGTTAGAATACAATTAACACTTATGGGATTTCGAGGATTTAAAATGCATATATAAGGGTTTGGTAATTTTATGTAAACAAAAAATATTATAATATACACTATTTTATTTAAATATATACCTAAAATAAGCGATAAATTAAAAAAAAAATAAGTTACAACAAACATAATTTACAATGGCTCAACGTCAAATATAACTAAAAAAAGACCACTGATTTGAAATGCGTCTAAATAAAAATTATTTAAAAGATGTATTTACTATATTTTCACTATTGCAATGTTAATAACAATCTTAAAAAATATTAAAAAGCCAATTCTTAGCCAATAAAAAATTCATTTAGACTAAAAAAAATGCTTAAAAATGTGCAAAATAAGTATCACTTTTATAAAGTACTTGCTGTGCAAAAATTTACAACCAGTGTGATTTATAGTAATTCATTAATATACACTCTGTCGGTCCCATCGACTGAGGGAGGTTAATTAAAAACTCTCGAGTAATTAACTTACGTTATAATAAATCAATACAATATAATGTACAAAATATACAACACCTTTAACAATCTTTTAACAGTCTTATAACTTTATATTACCTATACAATATTGCACTTACAACTCCATTAAAATATTATACGAACATAAAATAGTTAATAGTAGACATTTGAGATTATTTCTTATGCTTATAAATAGCTCTACATGCAAATGCTCTTCATTTCATAGCAATTTTAGTTTATAATTAGAGCATAATATTGATAAAATTATCTTCCTCAAGCACAAGATAGATAAAATTTCATATTGTACAACTGCCGTAGTGCATAACAAAGCGATATTTACAACCGTCCTAGTAGTGTCTATTTGTAATGGCTAGCAGCCCACAAGCTGTATCAGTTGCTGCACTGTTGAGCGATCTAGTAAACAAAGATCGAAATCGAAGGTTTGAGTTGTCACTTCATACCTCCCAGTCTCAGCTATGAGATTGACAACCCTTTCAAGGTCTTCATTATTCTTAATAGTCATTATGCGTTGCTGTAGTCCTCTCAGTTGTACCATGTAGTCTGGTGACAAGTCTCCAGGCTCCGCATCTTCACCCAGACTACTGGACACACCATTGTCTTGTACTTTAGTTTCTATTGATGTTGAGCCACTACTCTCCCCATGTTCAGTCTCATTTGATGGTCTTGATTCAGCAATCTTAGCAATTTTCCTGTTCTCAGCGTCTTCTTCCTCTGCGGCTTTTCGTTTTCGCCTTTTTTCTTCCCTTTTAGATTTATCTTTATGCTTTTTGGACTTTTCCTTTTGTGGAACCGGAGGAACCTCAACTACAGGCTCAGGTTCGGGTTCAATTTCAGGTTCTGGCTCCGGTTCAGGTTCAGGTTCGGGAGAAGGTTCTCTCTTGACAAGCTTAGGAGATGGATTCTCTATTTTGACTTTGATATCTTCTTCATCTGCTATCATTGAACCTTCTGAATCCGAATGACTACTATTAACATCCTCTGTTCCTATAAGAATAGGTTTATTTAGGCCACTTTTAGAACTACACTGGGATGCAGTGTCTATAGATATAGGTGAAGCAGGTTCAGGGATAGGACGTTCTTTTTGAACTGGGGTTTCTCTGTGCTCTATAACCTCAGGCTTTTCAATTGGCATTTCACGAACTTTATCATGTTTATGTTTTCTATCTTTACTTGATTCTTTGTGCTTTTCCTTTGATTCATCTCTCTTTTTGTCTTTTTTCTTGTGCTTGTGTTTTCTTTCTGATTCACCCTTATCCTTAGACTTGTGATTTTCGTGACGTTCTGGTTCTGGTTGTGGAGATTTTCTTATGTTTTCCTTCGTCTTTTCTGGTTTTATTGGTTTTTCTTTTATGGGTGAGTTTTTAACAATTTCTTTTTCTTTCACAACCTCTCTTGATTTAGTTACCTCTTTAGGTAACTCTTTTAGTGGCTCTTTGGGAGAATCCTTATTTTTATGACTTTCTTTTTTATGTTCCTTCTTTTCCTTTCTTTCTTTATCTCTATCATGACTCTTCTTTTCTTTTTTCTTTTTCTCCTTTGTATCTTTTTCTATTTTAATTTCAGGTATTCTGTCATCTGATTTTGTTTTCTTTTGCTCGAAAGTTTCCGAATTATGTTTTGATGCCTTATACTCTTCTTTCATACTAGATGCACTACTAGATCTTGGTACAGGACTTGGAAGTTTTCTGTTTGGAGTTGGGCATTTTTTCTTGGCAGGTTCTGGAGATGGAGGTCTCTCACTTTGTCTTTTGGATGCCTTTTCCTTAATCCTATCTTGTTCTCTACTATGATTTTTGGCTTTTTCAATTTTTTGTTTTTCCTTTTCTTCTTTATTATTAAGTTTTTCAGCTTTAAATTCCTTGTGTTCATGTTTGGCCTTCTTATCGGAGCTTGATCGTTCCTTATCCTTTTTATCAGATTTTGCTGCTAACGATTTTTCAAGTTTCTTAGGGTCTGGAGATACTTTTGGTGGTTTCTGAATTGGTGGGCCAAATAAATTTTCAAAACTGCTAGTTTTAGGTTCCTCTTTGTATTCTTTTGATTTGTGTTTTTTAACATTATCTGATGATTGTTTGGTTTTAGTGACAAGTTGTGGCTTTTCATCTGTAAAAGAATCCCTACTTCGGCTCTCTTGGTCGGGATTGGTATAAAAAGCATTTTTGTCAACAACTATCCCACCACCTTTTAGAAGTCTTCTTCTAAATTCTTCATTTGGATTTTCAAATATATATCTGTCTTTCAAAAATCCTCCGTGTTGTAGTGTCAGATCGTAAACAAAAGTTATTTTCTTTGGTTCATCTTTATTTTTCAAATATAGTTCAATAGGTAGAACAAAACCTGCATATCCAGACTCTTTTATAGAAAAAGGGGGTTCCTTTACAACTGCAAAAATAAAAAATTCAAGTTATAAATACCTTAATATGTATGACAATAATAAAGTAATTAATAAAATCTTATCCATGATATATATTTGTCTGAATTGTTTTAAAAAAATACATTTAAAAATAGGCTATCACAAAATCTAACTCCTAATGTATGAGACTTAATAAAATAGTAAATAGGAATATTTTTTTGAAAATTCTTACATAATTCCATTTCAATAATGAGTAATAAATGTATGTTCTGTTTTTTTATGTATTATATCCAAATTTCTGTTTGTGCATTATTGGAATACAGAGAGTTACGACAAAAAAATGTCAATTATGACTTGTTTACTTTGTTATAGTAAACAAGTTATGTGTTATTATTAGTATTTGTATTAACATGCCTACTCATTGAAATTTAAAAATAATTGTATAAAAATGTATAACAGATACCTCGTCTTGGTTTTTGAAATGTTTCGTGTAGTTTAAAAACAACTTTTTCAACAAAATGACTTATATCAGCACCCTCTTGACCGCGCACGAAAATTTCCCAATCATGAGTGAAGCCCTCAGAGGTTTTCTTGGATTTCAATGATGCTTCATGTCCGATTTCTATATTTACTCTAATTGCCGACATTTTGGATCTAAAAGTGTTTTAGTAAATTGTATTTAACATAGAAGTTCATATATCTATCTCGACGCATTAAAAAAATAAAACAACTGCAAAATATAAAACGATTAAATTACATTTTTAGCTACTTACAATTAAGTATTGTGTCTCGAATTAAACAAATATTGGTATATCACTAGTGAAAAAAGTTTTCAAATCACTGAACTGAAATTATATCTAATAACGAAAATAATCTTTTAGCGCCCTTGTTATTTTTGTCCGCCATATTCAATTTCATATCGACATTGGTCTATTAGATGCGTTCCGTTCAAAACAATAGTGTTTCGACACCGCCACAAATTCTATGTTTAGATAAATATTTTCAACGGTTTTTTATTAATTTAAAAGTATATCTATCATTAATATTTTTGTTATTTAATCATCATATAGTCATAAATTATAATTCGTTGTCTAAATAGATAGATATCTAACATAAGTTGACGAACGTTGTAATGAAACGAATTTATAATGGTAGATATTATCTATGGCATAGCTGTCAACAAGATTTCATACATGACGTAAATCTTAACCTTATTTACAAGAAAAAAAAATAAATATCTACTGAATTTCAGAAAGTTCTATTACTAAATATTTATTAAATAATGTCTAGGTTCATGACAGCCATTTTCCAACCATTGAAGTACGTACACTTAATAGGCACCTTTCGTTTTTTTATTACGCCTGTGGATTTTTGTCTAATTTTCGTTATACTTACGTTTCAGATTGGTGAGCCAAACTTTGCAGACAATTACACATGCTTCACCAACCACTAGTTTAGTTAAACCTGAATATCCCTTGCTGTCACTTATTAGAACAAAGGTGAGATGTTATTTCCCCCGACCAAATGAAGTAAGAAGAGTTCGTCGGCATGGATGGAAGACGAGAATGTCAACTCCAAATGGTAGAAGAATTATCATGAGAAGGCTCTTAAAAGGCCGACATGTATTGTCACATTAATTAATAGTTTTTGTTTAGGATAGGTTTAAATGTAGAAATAATATAAAATAAATAATATGTGTTTTATTTTCATTTTAACAGTTAACTTAGACTTTTAAACAGTTTTCTTAAATCTAAGCAACAAATTTACAAAGAAACACTATCTACATTCCCGTGATCTAAATTTAAATAAAAAAGTTAATCACAAACGTTAATCAATCGCTATTAAAATAAACTCAATTATAATTTAATAATGTAGATTTAATGATTTCCATGTATTCCAGATTATTATGAAATTTTATGTGACTGCATGGTGTAAGCTAACACAAAATATTCAAACATAACTCTAGTTATGATTCAATTGAATAGATATTTTTGTTGTGAATGGACTGAATCCTCCGAGTTTGTTGGAGTGCTAGCTGGTTTGAGGAGATTAGACATTTCCGAGACCACCAATGTTGTTAGTTTGATGATGGCTAAATGTGCGGCAAGTTGCAGCACTAAGGCACCAAAACCTTTGTACAGGCCTCCTACACCCTCCTTAGCAATTGTCGTGTTGTAGCAGTCCATGAAACCTTGGTAACCAGTTAGGATAGGTGTTACAGATGTCCCCGTGTCTAGATTGTCTATTATAGTTCTTGTTCCCTATAATCAAATATAATTATTTGTTAAGTAAAATAATTATTATTAATTATTAAAACTTTATAATACAACATTACAAACATAAAGGGTTAGAATGAATAGTTGGATCGTGGATGTATGTTTGTTGTTTTTTAATGTGGATGATTTTCAGGAATGAAATTTATACACCAGAATAATAAATGAAATACAACATATTAAATATGCAAAATTTCAAAAACAATTGTTGTTTTAAAAACAACAATTTCAAGTAAGTTGAAAAAACTTGTTTGTTGAGTTAATATTCTAGTTTTGTTCTAAATTTTTCGAACATGTCTAAATGGAATTCATAAGTAAATTAATAAGATATATTTTTACCACATACCTGTATATGAAGTCTGTGTATAATAGTCTCCACGGGATAAAATAGAATTTCCATGGTAATGAAGGAGAAAATGTTAGCCTTCAAGTTGATATCCTCTAAGAGAGGATTTTGTGCATTCTTGGTATGGTTTATATTATATGAATCATTTAATTCTCGTCGGTTTCTATATTGGAAGCGAAGGATTTTCACTGTTATACTTCTTAATAGAATGCTGAAAATATAAATTGAATATTTATAATTATCACAAGCACTGCAACACATGATTATATTGATACATTATAATTGTATTAATGTATTGGGCTCTTTCTTCCTTAATCAAACCACACTCATATATAACTACTATTAGTTAAATTGTTACTATAATCTCATCCACTCATAGTTTCATTTCAAAAGATACACTTACTGAGCTAAATACTTTGAGATACCGAGGCCAGCTGTTGGTAACACAATAGCCCATATCGGGAGCATCCTCCCACGGCTGGGGGTCCCCCATTCCAAAATACGTACAAAACCTTCTCGGAACACATCTAATAATGCGGGTTTGTCACTCGCTATATCACTCTGAACAGTTTCCACGAGACTAGCTGAGTAAAATGGAGTGACAATGGCTATACTTATACTGAAAAATAAAATTATTGTGATGATTGTTTGTAGAGTTGTCTAAATATAATTCGTAAATATATATTTTTTTACCATTTCAACGTCATATGTTGTAAGAATTGTAAAACCGAGCTGCATTTTCCAATTTCCCTGCAAATGACAACAATAAAATTTAATACATTTTTTGGTTATAGCTAAAGTTAATGAAATTTTTTACTTTTATATGAGAGGCTGTGAGAGCAACAGTAACAAAGCCTAACAAACATTTTTTACAAAACTGAGTCAGTGTTTTTTAAATATATTGTTTGAACACAAAACAATTTAACAATAATTCCTTGATTTATTATAAGATAAGAATAAAAAAGCTTTTATAGCATTACAACTTTTTGAAAAAATACAAGAGCTGGAACAATAGAATGTTTTATATCTTAACTCTTTAAGTAGGCTGTTGCTCTAGCAGCCTTATACAGTTGTTCGATTTTTAACTCTGGATATTGAAATAGAGAGTTCCATAAGGTTAATGCATCTTATATTTACTAAGATATACATAATGTACTGACTTTGGCCATCCCGTCCCCTTTGATATAACATCCTCGACGGCCAAGTTAAGACCCTTCACAATGCAAGTGGAGCCGATTCCTTTCCACAGTGTGGTGAAGTCCTGTCGTCTGTGCAGTCGCACAACCACTGGCAAGAGGGTGTATGGTACAATGTGGTAGTTTCTCAAGCTGTTATGTACCTGAATAATAATGGTTAGTTGTTAATATGTTTCCATATATACGGAACATGTTTATTGAAAAATTATATATTTAATATGATTAGGCTGTAGTTTGTTTATGCAGTAACTTTAGAATAATAAAATGTATAATTTGGTACCTGGCATTGTCTTCTTAGCACTATGAATGGATGGCTTAACAAGTTTTCTGTAATAAGACTTGCAACGCTGATTGCCGTTGTTACATATGCATTGTTTTCTAAAACAAAAACAGTAAATTGAAATAAATCTAAATAAATAAATCTAAATTCTTTAGTCTTTTTGTTTTTATTTTAATTAGATAAAACGTTAACAAGATTTAAATAAGCATGGAAATTATTATAGTTGTTGTTTCATGTGTAGAGATACATTTCTATCAAATTTTAAGCATTTTATTCGTGTTGTTACTTTTTAGATTTACAAGATTATAATTTTTTAAATATTAACCTTCTTCAGGAGTATCATCCATTACCAAGGGCGGGCCCTGATATTCTTCAGTTAAGGGGGTATGGTAACCGTATATTTGTTGATAACGGGTGTCGTACAAATCATTCGTCTCTCTATTAGGATCAAAACCGAACGGACGATTATAACCACTGTAATCTCCAAAACCAGCCATATTAACAATTATCTAACAATTAGCACATTGTTCGAACAATTCCTCTAGATAATTAATTAAATATACTTGCGCCTAAATTATATCAATAAAGTATTACGAAATATCAAATAATTAAATGTATAAGAAAAATGATTAAATAAAAATTATAGCAATAGTGTTGTTCCAATTGCTCTTTGTGAATTGATTGACAGATGACATTTACATGTCGATGTCGATGTCGCACAAAATATTTTATTGTCCTAATGTAAACGGAACATTAACAAAACATTGTCCTAAAGCAATTTATTGTCTTAACCATTAGATAGTCGTAAATTATTAAGTAAGTACGAAATTATTTCTATTATATCTATATCTAATTATATAAAAGTGTATTTTGGAGCTTTGCTGATAGCAACTTTTCAGATTTCAATTGACAATACTGTGACATGAACTTAGTTTCCGTTCTCAATTGACGTACTAAACATGTATTGAATTCAAGATAACGCGTTACGTTTGGTAATTATGTAGAGTTGACTATGGGAAAAAATAAATGGATACTAGAGTAAACATTAATGTTATTGTTTTTGAATCTTATCAAAATTTCCTTGACAATATTTTGTTATAACTTAAACTTTCTTCTTTAGCGCCATCATGTGTCAGGAAGCAGAACTAAATATTACGAAAGGTCTTTAGTACCTACTTGCACCACCCTGGCTTAAGACGCATGATCAATTTTCTGTCTGTCCCTATCTTTTGTAAAGATTTCCCACGGTCAGCGGAGGACTATCGATTTAAAATAAATAGGACAAAAGTCCTATAGCCCTAAAAATGTGGACGTAGAGCTCAGGTTGAATTCGCGTCTATGTAAAAATAAAATGTTTAGTAAAGCAGTGTTGTGTCTGACGACCTTACACTTTTATTGTAAGTGAGGATAATAATATAAATAATTGGTATTACGATATGTATGGTGTGGTGAGTGTTATCGTGACATTTGGATTTTATAGGTGTAGCAGCGCAGGGAGAATGCACCGATTTACGGGGAAGGCTTATTGCAAATGGGTTGCACTATTTGCCCGGCCCAGATACTTGCACGTTATGTATATGTGACAATGGCGTGCCTAAAGTATGTAAGGCAGTACTATGTTCTCCCCCTCAGGTAATTTTTTATTGATTTATTTATCAAAAAAAAAAAAAATTAAAATTAATTGAATTCAGCCATATCATATCAATGGTTGTGAATTTTTAAATGCTTATTTTTATGTATTGGTAAAAGTATCATAAGGATTATATTATTCTATTGATGAAAATATATCAGTTATTCAATAATAAAATTATATATAGATAAAAATCAGCAATTTGCTTTATTAAGTATTTTCGTGTTTGTCTCAAGTAACAGTTTTTTGTATCAAATAAGTAAAAAAAAAATGTATTTTGGCTTGCAGTGATATTTTTGATCTAATTGTATTTATTATCAATGACATCAACCGAATAATTTTAATTATACGGTAAGAATCACAGACACAGTTTTAAAAATACGTTGAGAAATATATTTTTAAAAATGTTTATAAATAATTATTTTTTTATTGTCGCTAAATGGGTTATCGCTACTGCTTCGCTTAGCCTCGTAGGTGTATTCGGTACCTTTAATTTAAGACAATCTTATTAAATATTTACCGATATATATATTTTTAATAGGTATTACTTAATTATAAACATTTTTTTATTCGTCATTTAGGTAGCTATATTATACCTTTATGGTATACAAATAGAAATTAAGTGTTCCAATCGAATAATAACAACAAATTATACAGTAATGTGTCCATATGTGCACTGATGCGGAATATATATGTACATACGAGTACATAACACGACAAGCTATGCCCTCTGGGCATACCTTTTTTAGCATTACGTTTTTTACCGTTAATTTCCAACATTTTCAGGATTGTCGTTCATTTCGTGTTGGTAACACATGCTGTGAGTTTATCTGTCTCGACGATGTCGTGAAGCCCGCTGAGGGTGCCGAGGCGAATGTCCGAGTGGCGGCCGGAGGTGCGGCGGCAATAGTCCTGCTCACCGTAGCTCTAGTTGTCTACAGAGTTAGGAAACAGAAACGACGTAGACCGCCGCACACAGAAGATCAGCGAAGCTTAACCAGTATTGGGTAAGACCGATGTTTTTCACGGTAGTATTCTAATATTTGCATCTAACCATGTACCTAATACTTTAAAGAAGTCATTGGCCCTAAAACTATACCTAATAGCATTCAAAGGTTACAAATAATTCAGCTAAATATATTTTGCTTTCAGTTATATAAGCGGTAGTATGAGCTACATGGGCGGGAACTATGAGAACGCGCCAATGGGAGCATGGAAGCCTCCTTCGAATTACTTGCCGCGGGGCGAAGCGCCACCGCCGTACGAAGAGGCCATGGCACAATGTCGCCCTGAGACTATGAGGTTCGATATTTTGATACATGATAGAAAATATTTAGTCACTAAAGCAATCAAGTTTTTTCTTTAAAAATTCTTGAAATAAAATATAGTCAACATTTCCGATTTTGATATTATAAGTTCTATTGTATTTGATATTGTATTGAATGAACACATCCGGCTATCATATAAATCGGTCGGTCGTTAACTCGTCAGAGTCAGCAATGAGACGTCATTCCACCGCACGTACGCGGCAGCGGTGGACGCACGGGATGAAGTGTGCGCCTCGCATGCGTACGTCAACATGCCACGGCCCATCGCACAGGTCAGTGTGGCAAATGCAAAATATATCTCATATGTCTGTGACAGAACAAGTCGACAGTGACTTGTTCTGTCGATTTGCTGTCGTGAAAACCCAGAACTAAATGTCGAACACTTAATAACTACCTACCTAAGAAGAAGTTTTAAACTATTTGAGTATATTCTTTTGTATAATAATTATTTGCTTCGTTGCAGATTGCTAATACACAAAACTGCTACAATGCCCCGCTTCTGCAATCTGTACATCCACCTGAAGTGAGAGACGCTACTGTTATTTCGCATCCATTGGCGACTAACAGTATGTATATTTAAAATATAATATAGTTTTTTTTTCAATTTAGGTATAAAGACTGTTTTCCTCAGTTCATGATATCAGTCAATAGTCCATGAAAATTCAAATAAGATTAAGTTAGACCAATGATTGTAAGATCTAAGAAAGGCCTCATTTCGGCGGTGATTTGAAAACATTTCAGAGTACAAGCGGCCCATAATTTGATAAAAGAGTTATCTATGTGGAGATAGATTGTGAGAGTAAGCTGTGGTTGCAGTGGGCGGCGCGCGGCTCACGGGCTCGCTGGGCGCCATCAGCGCGCGCCTCAGCGTGCCGCGCGACGACCACGAGCGCCCGCACAACGTGCCTGGCTTCTACGCCACGCATGCCGCGCTGTGAGTTTCACTTTTCTGTTCCATTCCATTTTTTTTGTTTGTTTTTGTAGCTTATATTTTGCACAGACCCATAAAAACGTACAAGTTACTGTTAAATATATTAGCATTTGTAAGTGATAGCATCTAGGTGTCCGTATACACATATTTGGTGCAGGCCGTTTTTCGTACTTAGGTAGGTGACGTTGTTCCTTAACGTCATTGTGTTATGTATCTACGTCTAGTATTATCCGAATACAATAATATCGTTTTAAATTCACAGGCACCGCACGATCCCGCGCATTTCAACAGCAGTGGATACGATGACCCTGGAGGCGATAGGCTTCACGCGAGCGGACCGTTCGCTGGCGGGTGAAGTACGGCGCTCCTTCCACCGGCCAGATGCAGCGCGTACCGAACGCATCGAACGCGTGCACTCGGGCCGCAGCGTGCCTCGCAATCTTGATATCGCCTCCACCGCGCCCGATCTTAGCCCCATGCCGCGATCGCTTGTCGCTACACAAACGACCCATGTGCCACAAGCGCCCCATGTGCCCCAAACACCGCACGCATCTCAAGGGACTCAAGCGCCGCTCGCGCCTGTCACTCCTCGCGCGCCTCGTACGCTTGCTGCTGAATCGGATGATTTGTAAGTGATACACATTAAATTCATTTAACATTAGAATATGGGGTGTAATTTCTAATGACTTTTTCATTTAACTGTTATACGTATAGGTTTAAAAGTTATTAATTTTAATTCTCATTTTAGCTTTATTGTAACCAATATGGTATTGTGTATACCATGGATCAAATTAATGCACCGCTTAATGCCTTCAATTCTTATAAGAGTATTGTTATAGTAAAATCTTCATTTAGGAGTCAATCGTCTGCGCGTTCTGTGGGTAGACCGCGTGCCCACAGCGAGGACCAGGACCCTAAACCTAAGCAGCCAGAGGCACCTCCGACACTGCCTCTAACCGTCGATAAGGTAAATTTCTGGTCTTTGAAAATTTTTAGTCCTTCGAGACAGACTGTTATATTTGCAGTATTTACATTTGCGTAATATTCAAAAGATTAATGTTTTTTCTTTTAAATATACATTAACTTATTGAAAGTGTCTTTTGATTTTCCCATTTTGAATTTTGATTAAGAAAAATTGCTTTGTATCGACAGCCATCGTGTGTATGCAGCTACGAGAGCAGCGCGCGGGCTGAGGACGCGGACGACTACCGCAGCGAGTGCGAGAACTGCCATTCTACTAATAACAACTCTGGGTATGTTTTTATACCTCAAATCTGCGTTTTTGTCATGGAAAGTTTAACTGATCAAAGTGTAGCAACAGTAAATTTTAGATTTATGTAACTATCACACATCATACCTCGGAGGAAGTTGAACATAATGTTTTAATTTTTCTTGTGAGTTATTAATTGGCATTATTGTCTATCTCTCGGTTTAGGTGGGAGGAGGGCAGCACCGGAGCAGAGGGCACGGGGTGGGGCGGCACTCAGACTCTGCAGCGTCGTGCGCCGCCACCGCCCGCTCCTCCACCCGCCACCGCCACACTGCCACAGCCCGTCACCCGCCACGGGTAGGTACACACACCAATGCTATGGCAATACTACACTCAACTACTTCACTGACACACGCACATTAGTATAGCCGAATTATAGTTATACTTTGGCCGCTGAGAGAATGCGTTTCTGACAGGTCGTGAACAAATTAGCGATGTAACTTCGAAGTGACGTACAATTTACGCCAAAAAAAAAAAAAAAAATATTAACCTTAA
>DVXP01001758.1:0-14158 GCA_018235645.1 Junonia grisea | reverse complement strand
ACCGCAGTCCGGTATGGCCCCGGACTGCCGGTGTACGCACCAGCGAGGGGTGTGGGGAGGGCGAGACCATTCTTCGCTCCTGAGAAGGGCTCCGCAAGCCGACCGATAATTATGCTATCTAAAACCTTCAAAACTTGTTCTAAGTAAATCTTGTTCAACGAGTAAATCGCTTTTTAAAAGGATGTCTAAAATTAAGCTGTTTTAAATTGCATAAATATATTTTTAACTTTTAATTTTAAACTCGTGCTTTATAGGCCGGCAGATAACGACAGATTTGGGAAAGTAACTTTACTCAGTCTGCCTTTTTGCAATATTCAAAATATAGCTAATTTCGAAATCTAAATGCGCAAGCGTTGGCGGTACTTTATAGCAAGTAAATCGTCTGCGTTTTTGGAAATCGTCTTGAAAATTGAAATAAGATAAATAACAGATATCAAAGAGGCAGACTGTGTTAATAAGAGCATTAATAAAAAATTCAAACTGAAAAATACTTAAAAACTGTTTATAACAAAGTAAAAGCATCGACAAGGTGAGAAGAGAAGAGTGGACATAGGTGTACAGTTGAGGTGAGAAAACAGATTTATTGCCAGAATTATACGCGTGCCTACTGAAATTCAAAAACACCCGAACTTCAATAGAGAATACGGTTGGAGGTTTTCTAACACCTGGGATCCACTCAGTGGCGTAACTACAGGGTGGCAAGTCGGCCAAAAGCCACGGGCCCCAAGCCGGAAGGGGCCCCCGGTCAGAGGAAAATCTCAGCTCCCAACAATTATTAAAAAACATACACATTAAATTAAAAAATGTTTTGTCTTTAAAGGGTTAAGGATTAAAATAACTATTTTGTCGAAATAATTAGTTATATTAGAATAAAATTTTGAAGCAAAAGGGTTTATTCGATTTCAATATTTTACACAAACCTGAATAATTCTAATACCGTATAGCTTTGCAAAAGGCCAGTTATGTTTGTTTTGTTTCTCTCTATTACTGTTCACTCTATTATTCGTTTTAAGTTTGAATATGACCTTCTAAAGACCCAAAGACCTAAATTTTTTTGGGTCTTTGGGTCTTTGGGCACAAAGAATACACTCATATTATGTGATCTTACTACTATTATTATATATTATTTATTACATGTTTCAATTTTTTTTTACTCCTCCCTTTCCTTGATGGTCCACTTTTCGAAGTTTGACACGTACAATATAAATTTATAATTTTTTTCTGGACAAATAGGATAGGAAAATGTTCAGTACCATGAACTGCAAGAAGCACTGATAAGACTCCTCTAGATTTTTATGTCTGGAGTCATACGAAGAACTTGTTTTATTTATTTATTTATTTTATATGAGCCTAGTTAATTCTATAGAAATTTTAAGAGATAAATTATAACTAACGTAACTATAAAATCGAGGGGATGACGTTTAAAAATGCAATAAAAAATATTGCGTTATGTATTTATTTTATTTTACCATCAACTATTTATTAACGCACGTGTAAGAATTACTATACTTGGGTCATTTTAAAAGTATTATTAACCGACTTCAAAAAGGAGGAGATTATCAATTCGGTCGGTTTTTTACGCATGTACACCGATTACTCGGAAATGGACTACTATTAGATAATGGACCTTACAATAGGACTACTATTGTGAAGAGATCAGGATCTGATGATGGGATCCTGGAGAAAATGGAGTTTTAGAGGGAATTCCTCAACAATAGTAGCCATACCTATCGCTATTTCGCTTATTTTCAAAATAGCCCGGTCATTGGCTCACGAAAAGTAGCATTTGATGAAATGGAACTGATGATGAAGACTAGGAAAAGTCACCAGAAAAAGTTTTAATTCGATTACTTATATGTTTTCTAACTTCACCAATTGCGACTTAAAAGTATAAAATAATAAATTTTTAACAAAAAAAAAAACCGACTTCAAAAGTCTGAAAAGCTAAAAATGATCTTTTTAACCCGCGACCAAAAAGAGCGGTGTTATAAGTTTGACCACTATGTTTGTCTGTGTGTCTGTGGGTCTATGTATCTGTGTGTCTGTGTGTCTGTCTGTGGTATCGTAGCAGCTGAACGGGTGGACCGATTTGAATCTAGCTTTTTTATCTGAAAGAGGGTTTTCTAGCGGTGGTTCTAAGATATGTTGTATCAAAATCGGTACAGCCGTTTCGCCGGCCGATTTTCCGTCGGCCGAGCCGTTTTCAGTTTACTTTGAAGTCGGTTCATTTTTTGTGAAAAAGTTATTATTCTTTCTATTATACTTGTTCAAAAAAATATCAACTTTTATTTGTAAAATATCTTTGGATTTGTTATTAGATGACCAAAGTTTATTAATAATTTGTACACTTATTGTTAGTCTCATAGTGAAATCTTGAATTTATGGGTAGTTTTTTAACTTATTAAGCTTTTTTAAATTGTTTCTTTATAAAAAAAAAAATTCGATATCATCCAATTCGCCAAATTTTATTATGTCACAACGTCTGTTTTAATAACCGTTAAATTGCGCACATCTCTAAAACTGCTGCTGGGCGAGTATACTACGCCGGGTTACAAGGAACCCTGAATATTTAATTTTTTATACTAAAATTATCAGAAAAGGTATTGTGGTAATTCTGTATGAACCCCTATAGGTAAGTGTTTAAAAAACATCGATGTTTTCATCCGATACATCGAAAGACATCGATGTATAGTTGCGATGTATCGAATCGAAAAAAACATCGATGTTTTTTCAAAGTGGACACCCCTAATAAGAGGACGTTTTTTTGTCTTACATTTGTTTAAAGTAAAATATTTGTATTATAGTAAAACTTAAATATTATAGGTGCTATAAAACCCCTTCTATCTACAAAACCATTGCTTTTAGGAATGTGAAAGACAACCACAATAACAACAACAGCATGAAATAAAAGAAAGTAATAAATTTAAATAAAGATGTACAAAAGCGGCATTTTCGCTATAAGAGCGATTTATTCCAGTCGTCCATACCACCATTGGACATAGGTATCCTATGTTCACAGTAGGTAGTAACCAGAGGCAGGCGCGGTCGCAGCTTGTAATTTTGGGGAGGCTCACATGTTTAGGAGCCCCCCCCCCCCTCCTAACCATGAGCCTCCAGGTGAGGTTACAAATATAATACCAGACTATAGAACAGATTAAAATTGAAAAGCTTGAATTACATATAAATAAATACACAGAAAGACAGGAATACGCAAAAAGGAAACTATTAAAATTAAATATACCTACAATATATACAATTATACATATATAGATTTGATATAGGTATACTCAGAATAAATAATAAGATATTTTTATACCGGAAAACGAGTTGTTCTCGAAGGATGCCCAACGGCCTTATTACCTACAGCGATAAACGACATCCACGCGAGCAGAGCCGCGGGCAAAAGCATTTTTAACGAAGTTAGTTTACAACTAACAACTAATCGAGCTTCCCTTATGGCAGACGGCATTGACAGCTAGAATACCTAAAAGGAAAGGTAACAAGATTTTAAAGACCAGAGTATAAACTATCTCTGAACATAGATTTTAAGGGCCCTGAATGAATTTAGTTAGCAACTTTAGAGCTTTAGTAGCTCCTCTTTAGTTCGCATAATAGTAGGTACATACGAGGCGTAGCAGCCTGAAATTTTAGAGAGGGAGATCACCAATAATAATAAACTATAGTAATATAGTCAAATAATAAATCATAGAACCTGCAGTAGGTTCTGGTTGGTTGGTCTGTAGGTTTCTTTTATATCACCCGCATCTGTCGGTGGAATATAAACAGTCCTCACTGTACTTTTAACACGAGTATTTTGAAATATTTTACATTTTCAATTTTACGTCTACAATTTTAAGGAGTCACATCCCCTGTAAATCACTCCTTCTTCGGACCGCATTGGTTGTAGGCAGGTGCTTTACTTAATTAGTTAATTACATTAAAAAAAATCTATCTGGGACATGGTATTTCATATTTAACGAGTAGTCGCCCAAAATAATATTATAAGGAAATATTAAAAAAAGGAAATAGACAAAAAAAATTCAAGATAAACGCTGACGACTTTTTTTTCTGTTCAATTTAAGTTAAACTACATTTGGCATTTTGTCAGCACTAGACTAACAAGTTTTAGGTGTCTCGCAAATCTTTATAATAAATAAATGTAAGGAAACAAAGAAAACACATCAATTCTTAAAACCTATTTATAAAAATTTTACGATTACAAAATTTTACGATTGTATTCATATTAATTCATAACTTATTATTAAATGTTGTTAAATAATAAGGTACAAATAAATACACTATTGCTCGCGCTGGACCCGGGGCCGACTGCCGCCATTGTTCCCCTCTAGCTACGTTAGCACGGTGCATCTAGGTAAATATGTTCCGTAAAACGGATAATTAGACGAAAGCACTGAACTAAAATTATACTATAGGTAGGTAATTGAAATTGCAAAATAAAATAACCGTCTTAACACATATCACAGATTTATTTCCTGCTAGATGGTAGGTACTTACATAAGAAATTCAGAAACTTACTTCAACAAAAAAATAAGTGAATAAAATTGTTAGTAAACAAATTAAGCCTCGCCTTTACTTCTTAACTGGGCAGGATTATAAATTTTCAGACTTTAAATTTTTTATGGCCTTAAATTAATTAACTTTAACATCAATAAATTGAAAACGTATCCTACAGAGTAGGTCTTACTGACTAATTATACATACACATATATTAAATACCTATACAGTTCTTATTATATACAATACTGATAACATCAAGTCACATGAATATTTTTTCGTCAATGGAGAAAACTACCCTGCGCACACGACACGAAATACGGTACAAGTCAGGAGATCTTCCGTCAATGTAGCTGTGACTGTGACTACTGTCCGTCACGAAATAAAAAGTTTCGGTTCATTATTCACGTATACAAAACACCGCCGTAACTATGAAACGGCAAATTCTTACGCGAACTATTTGGAAAAGGCTATTATTATTTATCATATTATTTTAAACACATAAAACTCACTGTCTTAACAATATATTTTGATCAATTTTGATAGAAGAATCCTGTCATGTCGGTTTTCGTGTGTCGAGCCATAAAAGAGAATGGCAATGAAACACATTCATAATCTAACGATAATACAACGTCTCCCAAATGGCACATAAAAATCAACAATTAGCTATAAAAAATATTTTTTTAGTCACATTGTGTTAAAAATAAAAATGGTGAATGAAAAACACGCATGAGATCTTTTTTCACAAAAATTTGGAACCAAGTATTACGCACGATTACAATATACCATATTAATAAAAAAAGTAGTATGGTCAAAGAACGGTTTAAGATTTGTTAGTTTAAAAATTCTCGAGTTATTTTTGTTAATATGAATTATCATAGAACCAATGGTTGAAAATAAAAAGAATTATTTATAAAATCTATCAGTCAAAAATATTAAATCTACTTTCCTTTACAAATTCTATATTGAATATACCCTAAGTTATTCTCGTTTCTTCTGTTAACTTTGCATAGATAATAAAGAAGTAAATATGTACGTACTGTAACTATACAACAACTATAAAAGCTATACAGCACTTGAAATTAATCTGAGTCTGCGTCATTTCTCATACTGATTAACTGATCGCTCAATTCTTTGCGGAGATCATCCGTAGCTTTACACAGTGACGTCAGTATTTCAGATTTCTTCGATATCGTCTTATCCCAAAGAAACAGTCGTTCTTCCTCTAAAGTTTCGCTTGTTTCTTCTAGTTGATCAAATAGAGTAGTTTTCTGAAATTCGAAATATTATTATATTCCTAAGTATGTTCATCAAAATGATGTAGCATTCTAATTAATAATAAGAGGTATAAAAGCTTTTCAAGCATTCACTTTTTTAATGTGTTGTGAACTTATGAATAAGAGTTTTTGCAAAAATAATGCTTTCATCTTTATTATTTTTATACATTGAGAAATTAAGTAATACACGACCAATTAAATTGATTTAAAAAAATAGAGATCGGATTATATGCAACATAAAACGCTCATTATATACATGCAAATACCGTGCCTAAATATAAAAAAAACTCGAAATATGCATAAACAGCGGCGAAATATGCAAAAAAATAAGCAAATTCCAAAGAAATTATAGCGAAAATATTGTAAATCATCTTCAATGGCGAAAAAAAAGGATCAAGTTAATTTTTTAGGCTCACTTAGTGGCGGCTAGAACCAGGTCATCAAAGTACCAAAACGATCAAAAGAGCGAGGCAAATATGTCAAAACATGCATTTTTGCTCGATTTTTAGATGAAATATGCAATAATAGCAAAAAAAATGGCTGAAATATGCAATTATTTATACCAAAATAATTACTAAAATATGTAAGTATAAAATGCATATAATTCGGTCCCTATTTATAAATATAAAAAAAAAAACTTTTTTGCATACATATGGAACACATCACACAAATACACGATAGTAAAAACAAGACATTAGGAATTATTGTTAGTGTTAATGTTGCTACGTTATTGTATTCACCTTGTGTACTAAATCATCGCTTGTTTCGTTCTCGTCAACAAGTTTGCAGTCTTCAGAATTATGCACATTTAAAGATTTTAACTTCTTCAACAACTCGCGCCTATGTTGCAAACCTTTCCTCGTTAATACCTGGAATAATACAAGTTCAGGTTATAAATAAAAGTGGACAACATTTTCCCATTGCGATGTGAGCCATTATCCATAACATGAATTTTGTCATATGGATGTTTTACTGTTGGAAAACGCATTGGGTACTATTTTTCCACTCACTGAGCGTTTTCGATCTTTGAGCATAACACGTACATAAATGTATGTTTTTGATTTTCGTGATCCGATGTGGTCATGTACGGTTTCCGTTACCTGCGTGCGTAACAAGGAAGACTTTGTATGTAGGTGATATCTGATAAAGATCTTCGAACAAAGATAATGGAACTTTTCAATAATTACAGAAAAAGACCCCTGATGGCCACGACCCAACAGGTGGGTTGTGGGCACTGAATGTGTTAAAACACTTTTATTTATTTAATATATTATATTAATAACGAAGTCCTAAGAAGGCTCATTTGATTTATTTTAATGATTTCAATAAATAATAATAAAGTATATGTTAGGTACAATCGGTAACTAGCCTACGAGGCATTCACACTGAATATGAATAAGTAGGGAAGATAAGGCAACACGGGGTGGCGGGCAAGAAGGGAACGACGTCAATAATCAGAAACTAATTGACCAATTACCATCGTTTATGCACATCAGCGATATCACTATTATTATCTGTTAGGTTAGCCGAGTCACTATCCGACGACACAACGGTTTTTAGTCGTACAAAAACGGTTTTGGACGAAGTTATTTTTTACGTCATTTCTAATGACGTTTTATTTGTTGTTTACTTTAAAATAATAACATTCAAACTTACAAAATAAAATTATTTACATTTGTCAATGATTACTCTTGCAGATAAGCACTTTTTTATCAGTGTGTGATAACACTGTTTTTATAAATTAAGTTTTTAAATTCATTTGGGCCTAAGATATGTCTTCTGACAATAAAAAAATGCGGTTAACTTGAGATACTAGGCAAAACGACCCTTTAAACTCCCTTCTAAAGGAAAGTGAAGGTAGTTAGTGAAAGTTCAAACAAAAACACTTCATCTAATATTAAGATGAAAGTTCAGTTGGCTCTTGCAACACAAGTATTTCCTGGCTCGATGGGGTACCCCATTTTACCTGTGGGTGTGAGCACGATAGGGTACTATTCTGTACTATTGTGGGTATTGGACTTTTACTACTTTTAGATTTTTTGTTATTTTAATTTAGAACGCAGGTTCTTCATTTTTATAAATTCTGGAAACTAGATAACTAAAGTTGATTATATCAATGAAAGACAAAAAAATAATTTAAAAAAAAATAGTTTTACTGAGCTTCAAACGTTAAATACCCCGTCTTGCCCGCCTTTTTCCCTAATAGAATTTCGTTACATTGGATTATAGCAATTTCATCAATAAATGATAACGTAGTATAAAGTTATTTATTCGTTTACTTACATAATCGGTGCATAGGTCTTTAGCCTCTAGTTTCTTTTCGACGTTGGTATCAGGCAATGTCTCAAGCGCATGCCACTCTAAATTAATATGCCTCGGTATGTAAATTTTTCTAGAAAGCACCCTGAAAAGATTATGTTATAAAGATTTTAAATAATTTAATGATTCGGTAAAAATAATTAAATAACATTTGCCAAAATTGGATCCTTCTCTCACACTTAAATAAAGCATTAAACAAATTTACACTTACTGAGTTATTTTATTGAATGCTTCTCTTTCGTTATAGAATTCGCTGTATTTAAAACCAGGAAATTCAAAGCTGATGTGGTTTACAGAATTTCGCCTTCCAGGGATCCAACCCAGACCTTCTATGTTCTTACAAACTATCCAAACATCTGTCAGAGTAGTATCTTTTTTGCCTTGATCATGCGTGTCACAGTCCTCTTCATCCGAAATAACGTAACATTCAGGTATTGGCGGTACAAAAACGACGGATGATTCAATAAAGTTTTCTACATCCATATCCTTATTTTGATCAGTGGATACAGTCGACTGTTGTTTACATTGTTTTTGGTTTTCAATAGATCTTTTGTTAATCTCTTCTGGTTTTAATACAAACATACCTCCTTCTAATTTACGTTTACGTCCTTCATTTGGCAAACTAGCATTAGAGATATCTTTAATCTGGGGTGCAATTTCGGCTACAGGTTTTTGACATTGCGATACGATTTTATTTTCTATTTTGCCGTCGATTGTATTATTCTGATACAATACTGAAGATGAATTAATTGAAGCAATATGAGGACGACTTACATTTTTTTTTATTAATATTTTTTTCTTTATGAGCAAAGTGCGTGGGAATTTCAAGTTATCTTTACTATTCAACGGTACTTGTTGTAACAAACCATTTGGCGCAAGCTGATAAAAACCATTAGTCTTTCGTATTTTTATTGGTTTGACAACTTTACCTAAAACTTCCCTATCACTCACTCGCTCAGAATTACTTGAGCATGAATCATTTTCCAGACCAACTATATGATTACTGTTTGTATTACCCGATGGCATGTATAATAGAGGGTTATCAATAACTTTCAGGTTATCAATTTTATTTATTGTTATCCATGTACCTCTTGTCCTATTACTTTTTTTGTTGTTCTGTATAGTTTTTATAGTTTCTACACCTAAAGCTTCGTCTTTTTCGTACGGTCCTATAAAAACATAATTATCTGTATCACTTGGTATAGCGTAGATGCCAAAATTTGGACTGTTGTGATAATTACTGCAATTTTGTGATGACAATTTAACAGTTTTTCCAGTCACTTTTGCAACGCTTATTGCCTTCATAATACTCTCATACTTGACGAAAAATCCTTTTTTGTAGAACCTAATTTCTGTGAAATCATTTTCTACTGTCATTACAAACCATTTTGATTGTTCAGTATTATTTTCAGGAACTTTAGTAATGACACTATCTAATGTGCTATTCAACTCGTCTAAAACCTTTTCTGTAAGCTCCGTTTTATCTTCTAAATCGGAACTAGTCTCACTTTGAGATTTCTCGTTTAATGTAATAAATTTGTCGATTTCGTTTTCTTTCGGTGTATTTTCTCTATTATTGTTAACTTTTGTAACTGAGCCCACCAATTCCCAACAATGGGACAATCCAGACAATATACAAAAGTTATCTTTTAGGTCAGTGGCATTTGTTAGTAAATTTTTTACTGTTATTGGATATTTATCTAGATCAGACAACGCAATATCGTTTATATTAATACAATTATCGAACAAAGAATTTTTGACATCAACAGCCATGTAAATACGAAATGGTTGTTGTTTAGATATTAAAAAATGATTTTTTCTATCTCGGTATCTACTTAAGATAAAGTCCCACGGGTATAATGCCATGGATCCTAGTCTTGGCGGAATCAAAGAATGTGTTTTAGGACCTTGAGTAATTTGTTCCTTATACTGTTTGTAATTAGATTCAAGCCACGAAACAAGACCTTTACTCGATAATTTTTTGGCATCTTTAGTTTTTGATGGATTTTGCTCTATTATTTGAGTTAATAAATCATTCAAACTTGAAGGTGGATCTGTAGAATCGGGAGTATTTATGTTACACAAAAGATTATTTTCTTGACAATCGTCTTTATTTATTAAAGTGAATAATTTCTTGCGTAAAGTTTTATCATTCTGCTCCATATCTAATATTTTTTTATTTGTGCTTTGATAGTACTCATCAGTATATTTTCTACCTTCATAGGGTAATGTTCTTGCGCACTTAGAGCAATTGTAATCATTTACCTCCTTTAAAGACTCATTATCACAGAAGGAGCGCTTTCTATTATTCTTATAATTTTCCTCTTCAGTGCTAATGTTGTTTTTGAGAGTAATTTCATCTGAAGTTAAATCTATGTTTTCAATAGGGTTTTTATTTTTTTCATGCACTTTGTCACTTGAATTAAGTAATTCAGCTACAATTGGAGAACTACTTTCGGTAAATTTCCCTTTGCAAAAGCATTTATAGAGATTGTGAACCATGCACCAGGGTTCGACGTTTATGAATTTGAGATTTGTGCAAACTACTCTCAAAATTTGTTTTATGTCATGTACAGCTTTTAAATTCATGTTACTATAGAAATCTGCATATTTTTTTGAAGCTTTCCAATTCCTTTTTCGTGACTTCAAAAGTATACTTTTTTCGTCTGTTACTATTACAGTTTGATGAAATTTCTGTTCTTCTTTAGATAATGTTTGACCCAATTTCTGCTCTAAACTTACTAAGCCAGGGATAATTTCTGAACAATCATTATCAAATGAATCGGTAAGTCTGTATTTTGAAAAATCACATTTACATTTAAACATACATTCCACTCGGCCACAATGTGTTTTTAAGCTGTAAGAATATTTTAAAGAATCACAAACACAGCCTAAAGCACAGTGGGCATTATGACACGTATTTTTTGTGTGTGATTCAGATACTTCGGAAATTCTAATGACGGTCACGTCAAGTCTATCAAGTTCACCATATTTTCTTTTTCCTTTATCTTTCAAGTTGTGGTTTGAATTAAAGCTACTGTTGGTTGTAGGTACTTCTGTAAATTCTCTGTCATCTTCAGAAAACATAACATCCTGCTTTAAACTTATTTCAACAGAATCAATGATTTTATCTAAAACGTGACTAACTTCTGATAAAATAATTGAATCTTCTTCTTTCTGTTTTATTGGTACTTTGTTAATTTTTTCATGATTAATAATTTCACTATCCTTACACATAAGTATTCTATGTTGAAAACATTTATAGTCCAAATCAAATGAAATATTACAGTTGTCTTTTAATTGAATCGGGATCCCATCTTTATTTTTTCCTAAAACTGACACAGCAAAATCTGCCCATTTTTGAGAAATAACGCCGTCAGAATTTACCATAAAAGCATTTTGGAGAAATGTGTTAATAACAGGTGCTAAAGGTTTACCGTAAGACGGTTGAACATCAAGACCAGGCTTAGGCAAAGTAACCAAATCCATATCTCCAAACTGAT
Source organism: Junonia grisea (assembly GCA_018235645.1). Lineage (NCBI taxonomy): Eukaryota > Metazoa > Arthropoda > Insecta > Lepidoptera > Nymphalidae > Junonia > Junonia grisea. Next base: position 2,544 of record DVXP01001758.1, on the reverse strand, counting down.
GTTTTTGGTATGAAGTATTAAGATATTTTTTCTTCGTTAGCGGTCCAGGCTTAAATTTTACATTTAAAGAACTTTGTAATAATCCTCTTTTTCTTCTCAAATTACTCTTTCCTACAGTTGACATATTTTTAAAAGTATTTTTAAATTTACCAATATCATACTTGTGCATAAACTTACAACTTCCACCTTTACTTCCATTTACTTGAATATGTTGCCCATTCCAAAGAACATACTGCTGAGAGTGTTTCTTGTCTTCTGGGTTAATATTCATTATCATTTGCCAGGCCGATCTTGAAATAGGCAAACTTGCTTTAAGCATATTTTTAGCTATTTCTTTAGTTTTTTCGTCTTTCGAAGACCCGTGTCTAATTTTTCGCAATAATAAGCTTTTCTGTTTTTCTAAATCAGCTGGCAAGTAGCTGTATACATCTGATTCAAAAATATTTCGAATATCTCGTACAGTTTTAACTTTCATGCCATTTTTTTTCTTTGGTATATAGTATTTATCACTTTTAGGTATAAAGTTACAATCAGAATTTTTTGCATTTTTATTTGTTACAGGTAAAGCAGGAACTATGTCTAATATATCGTGCAAATTATTCTTTATAGTATTTTGTGTTCTTATTATACTTGACGAAAATACTTTCCTTTCACTTTCCATTGCAACAAAAAGGTACTGAAAAAAATAATATAAATTCGTTATAATTAATATGTATAATTCAAATAAATGTATAAAGAAATAATCTGTTATATTTATTTAAAGAAAAGTCAATTAAGTTCTTAAAAACACTTTTCTCTCATTCATAATCTATCTCATTAAATCACAATTGTCATATCTTGTAAGTAGACTTATACATATTCAAATCAAAAATTAAGTCGCCAAAATAGCTGGGTACGTAAAATGCGAATATTTAATTTAATATTTCAAATACTGTACTACAATAAATAACAAACGCGGACGTGTATAAGAATTAGTAACAGGATTCTGAGATAACGCGCGTAATTATACCTACATAACTCCAGACTATGTAATCTATTAAATACAATATTTTTATGACGACTAGAATTGCAGTGTGTACAATGCGATGAAGAACTTTTATTCCTTTTCGTAATAAAATGCAAGTATCAATGCGCGCTGCAGACTCTACAGCTTAGGGGTCGTTCCAGTATTACGTAACGCAATTTTTGAAGATTTTAGAGCCCCAATGTAACACACCGTAACGTTGTTCTGTAACCCCTCCCCCTAGACGTTACGAAACATTTTACCAAATTTTTAGGTGAAAATTGTCACTAAAATAATTTTCGAGACCATTTTTATCTAAAAATCACAATTATGTCGTTACGTAACGCGTTGTTGTTATATCCCCTCCCGGCCTCAAGCACCGTAACGTTTTACAAGACCCTACCCTCCCCCCAACCTGCGGTACGTAATACTTGAATGAACCCATAAAAGCACGTCGCTGCCATTAATAACTTTAGCAATCAACGTAATATTTACTTCAATATTTTTATGACGTGTTAAAATATGTCTTATTCCCCTCCCCTCATACTTCCTAAGGTGACTATCAATTATACGATCATTAAAAATTCCTTGGAAAAACCCAGTTTTGACAAGTAATGATAAAATACATATAATACGTAGTTTGCGTCATAAAATCGTGATATGAAATGGGCGAACTAATTCCAAAGTATATTATTTTTTATCTTAATCACCAAAAAATCCTCATTCATCATTATTAAAGGGTTGCTATCGTTAAATCTGATTGACGTCTGTTAATTAGTAGCTTAGTATCGAACTTATCAACGTTTCACGATATTATCTTGATGTATGTATTATGTTTCCTAATTGCAATCGGTATTATAAAATTAAGGTACGTAAAGTAATTAGTCATTGTGTTAGAGCTACTAAAAGTAACCAAGGTCGTCGTCGTCGTCGTCAGCCAATCGCAGTCTGGACATAGGCCTCCTCTAGTTTGCGCCAAACATCCCGATCCTCCGCAACCCTCATCCAGCCTGCTCCGGCAACCTTGCATAAGTTACTAAGATAGCTGTAGTTAATTAATGATCAAATTATAATACCTGACAAAGAAGCAGACAATCACGTTGTTACATGGGAGGCACAGCGGATACGCATGCAAACGCAATTCCACAGAATCTCCGTTTCCGTGCTGATGGCGGCCATCGTAGGGGTTTTTAGTGAGTAAAATCTCACAGAACCCGACCTTTTCTCCCAGAGGGTCGGGTATAGATGCAGATTTCTCCTGAGTAGTGACAAATATCACGATGTTAATTGACCATCGCTGTATGAGTTAGAAACAGTTGTGGTGGCAAGCTCTAAGACTTATTAAGGACTTATTCTTACACGTAGCTTTGAGAAACTATAAGAACCGACTTCTGACAACATGTAGATACAGGATTGAATTTTTTTGAAATATTTTTTTTTTCATTTAGATCTTCCTCAATCCTATTTCAAGTGCTAAATTTGTGTTTAAATTCATCTCAAACTCGGCGGTGAAGGAAAACATCGTGAGGAAACCTGCATGT
>DVXP01001757.1:0-14160 GCA_018235645.1 Junonia grisea | reverse complement strand
AAAATCCAGCGGTGCTAGCCAGGGTTTGAACCCGTGACCTTTGGTTAAGATCCACGTGTTCGCACCACTAAGCCATCTCGGCTATAGCATTTATTTATAACAAAATAACATAAATGTATGTGTGTATATAATGTACGTGCCACGCGCCATCGCGACAACCTGTTCGATATAAATTATACTCACTGTCAGTGTCTTGAAGACTTTAAACTAGCATGGTATAATATTCAGGTTTAGTATTATATATGAGATGCAGGCTTAAGGGTAGGAGAGTAGAAATAATTTTCAAACACGACTCTACCTTGCTGCGTTCTTTAGTTTATTTCTGTCATTATCATAAACGTTTTCGTATTATGCTTAATAATAATATTGTCATAGGATGGATGCAAATTGAGACAATAATATACAATACGCCTTTTTGCGTTTGAAAATGAATAAAAACTCTGCATGTATCGTTTTTCCTCACCATATTGCCAATATAGTTTTCAATGAAAATGGAATAGAAATAGGGTGCTAAATCCATTCAAATCCTACTTCATTACAATTTCATTATTATTGAAACTACCAAAAAATAAAAACGGAAGTTAAAAGTAAATTTACCATTACCGATCTCATAAAAGCTCGTTGAAGCAATCAGCAAAAACAGTCTAATTTTCTTATAAGTTTAATTTTAGCTTCCATAACAAGTATTAATATTTAAAAGTAAGCTATACCTAGTAAAAAAAATGCAATTAGTATGCGACAATTTTTTCATAAGTGAAAATATAATTGCAACTTGTAGACGTGCTTCATGCAGTTTTGCATTTATAATTGTAATATATATGTGTGTTTATAATTGTATTGTAATTTGTAAAAATATTTAGTAATAATTATGGAATATTACAAAATATTTTTCCATAAACGAAAACATATAGCATTCAATCATTTATTTCTATGTTCAATTATTATGCACGTTTTCAAAATATTACAGAACAAGTCTTAAATAAGACGACCATTTCAAATAAATATAACATTTTTTTTAATTCCAATAAACCATCCAAATGGATATATAAATAGTAATGCACTGTTACGTGATAGCATTTACCTATCGTAAATACTGGATTCCCTGACGACAGTTCGAATTCCTTCACTATTTCGATCGGTTTGTTTTTAACCGATGATCCAGAAATAGTTGACTAGTCTGACTAAAGAAATACTTATATACTAGATATGTCAGGCGACCTTCGAATAGCAATGGCATATTAGTACAATACCCACCAGTCAATAAGTGAGTCCAATTAAGTTCGGTAGCGCCTCTGAAAGCTCTTGTGCAAGTTTTTGTCGCAGTTGTTCTGCGCATACGCACCTTAATTGGCGGATACTCGTCATTAGGTATTGCAAGTTTAGATCGATTTTTTTGCATTTTATAAGTGAATTATTTATTCAATATAATTTTGTATATTTTCGTTATACAACAACTTAAAATTAAAATGATATTGTTTAGAGTAGGTACCAACATTTGAACCTTATTTGTTTATCTGCCATCTAATTTGGTTAAATTTGATTTAACATACCTATAGAATATCTAAACAAAAAAAAAATTAACAACGTATTAAGTAACTACACGTATAGGCAACTTAATAATTACTGGCTACTTTCTTGTTTAGCTTCAAATAGAACACGCCTCGAGCCTTTAATAAGTCAACAAAATAAATATACGCGTCCTCAGTTTCACTAGCGTTTCGTTTAGCAATAACTTCGGACCCGTCTGATCGATGTCGAAGCGCAACCAATTACATCCCTTGTCATTGGAAAGTTATTTACAATCGCCCCTGTGTATTTATCACGAGATAAAAGTAAATTATTATTATATACATTTGAAAAAGCGAGAGCGGAGGCAGCCGCGATTAACGCCTACTTGCGTCACAGACGTACAAAAACGCCCTCCTAAGACGGTCTTGCTAGTTGACTTATTATGGCTCGCTCAGCCTTCTTACACTCAAATAAACGTCCGAGTAAACGGGAGATGAACGACTTTGTCGTTAACTTAATTAATAGCTTTTCATCGCCTTAATCGTAAAGGTTGCCTCGCGGACTGGTTAAAAATAAAAATTGTTAAAAAGCAGAAAAAAAATGCGCTATCCTACAAAGGGCATAGAAACGAATATTTCACGGATCGTAAAAGCAGTTTCTCTTATACCAAAAGCGTATGCAAATACGTGAATATCTAGATAAAGATTAATGATGCATGTATGAATATCAAAACAGGCGGGTTAGCGATAATTGGGCGATGGCAATCACAAAAATCTTCAACACAGAATAGTAAATGAGTTGAATTATAGCGCAGTGCGAAATGAATTTAAATGAATGCACCCGGACTAGGGCCGTAAAGCACGCTTAAAATGATTCTCGTCCGATACTATGGTCACGTGCCAGATCGACATCTGCGCCTTCGTTAATTAAAGGCTGTAGGTACACATTAAAGACGCGACATCGAATACGTATGTTCATAAGTACCTCCGCGATGTGAAACTCAAATAACGTGAACGCGGTCCTTATCCGACTTCAAGAAGTTACTCGTACCTGCACATTCAACTTAGAATAGACAGCAATCGTATAGGAAATATAAATTTGATAATTCTATTCTTTAGATCCTATATATGATAAAATAATATCGCAATCATTGGGAATACGTAAGTAGTCTTGATTGAAGATGAGTTTACGAAAACAAATCATCAAAATATGTTTGCAAATCTAACATCCATTTTGCTATAATCCGCGAACACAGTATAAATCCGTCTGGTATGATGTAGAAGTCACTTCTCAACTGACCGTTGTAGAGGCAACATCTCCTGAAGATGCTCTGGTGTCGGAGTGAAACGTACGTAGAGTGTCTGTGTGTACATCATACCAGACAGATTTATACTGTTTTCGCGGATTATAGCAAAATGTATGTTTGATTTGTTATCATGGAATTCCGCAAAGTAACGCCTGATTCAATGAAATAAAATATGTTTTTTATATGTGAGCAACATATAATTAAGTAGTTTAAAAACTAGAGTACAACCTTTTCGTTTATGTATTTTGGTTATAATATTAACGAAAGTAAACATAATAAACCCGCAGCAATATGTTCACGAGTTATCTCGAACAATCGCGTGTTTGTCGCACGAACATTATTAGCCTGTAATGGATATGATCGGAACCTGCTGCGGTCGCATATTACCCATAGCTCCGAAACTGGTCGCATTCGCCTTTGTGTTAATCATATCTTTCGCTAGTATTGACCGGGGCTACCGGCTCCGTCTATTAATAAAACCCAGGCTCGATGCGAAGGGAATGCTCTCAACCTGCTATTGTAGTCTAGTGCTTAAGGAATTTGTATTTTTAATCGCGCTGCCTCCACTGTGCCCGGAGCCTATTATTAGGGTTAATTGGAATTATTAAAGTCTTTTTTCATGGCTATGAGTTTGAGCTAGCGATGCGCGGAGGTGGCTTTGGAAGTGCTTTTAAATTAATTTATAGTGGTGAAGCGTGTTATGGAAATTTTATTAAGACAAGTTTCCAAGTTTAATGCTGAATAAAAATATGCCATTTCACCATGTGTGGTTATTGTATACTTAAGCAAATGAGTACTTGCATTGTGGAGCCCAATTAGTATTTTAATACCACAAGTTTAATTTATACGTAACGCATAAGCATCCAGGTTTTTTTAATTAAAACTTCTCACTTCGTACGTAATAACAAATTATGTAGGTATGTATACTTATGACATTAATTGTTAAATTCTACGCATTTCAATAATATAAATGATAAAAATTTTAAATACTTTACAGCTATAAAGCGCTAGTTATGTGAAAATTACACAGAAGTATTTTTTCATAATTTAACTTTGTGTAAACTTAAATAAGTAAACAACTTTAACATTTTTATGTTAGTAAAAAAATGTTCCGAAAAGAACAAGACGAATCTCTACAGTCTAAAAATAAACGTAAATACGTAAACACTTGCGAGAAAGTTTACGTGTTTATTTTGCAAATTTTCAATTTTTTTTTAATTTTCTATTATTGTGAGCAGTATCTCTAACGCTAAGAATTAAACGAGTTGCGAGTAGGCAGTGTTTATAAACGAGCCTAGAAATTTGTATCTATACGGATACATAGAGAGGGTTTTTCGACGAAGTCATAAAAATATATATTAATAATATAAATTAATATACGAAATCGTAATTAAACGATTATAATATATTTGAAAATGTAGGTATTTAGTTGCTCTTTACTAGGAACACTATAGGTATGGGCGTAACAACAAAAAAAAAATAAGTTTTTAGGCTTAATTTTACTGTTGTTTGCCTGGGCTAGCAGGACCTGTATAAAAATTATTAAGGGAATTTTAAATTTTCATTACTGAATGGGGGAGAGGGGGCAAGTGCCCAGACCTGTCCCACCGTGACTACGCCCATGACTGTATGTATTTAAAATCTGGAGAACCCTGTGAAAATATTTAAAAACGTTACTATAATGAATAAAGATATTCAAATTTAGACACAAAATTAGAATAAATTTTCCCATAATAATATAAAAAGCTATATACCTAATAAGACGTCGCATATGCCCAAACATAAAACAGATTACTATGGATACCATAAAATGACATGTTTAGAGATGAAATTATAAAAAAGTCCATACATATAATACGAATAAATAATCGGATGATAATATCAAAGTTTTTAATCGTGAGAAAAACCAGAATGTAAAATTATTTATTGCGATTACTACATTTACGTCTCATCTTATTAAAACTATTCGAATCATATACGACATCGACAGTACTGGTCTAAGATCCCGATACATAGCGAATTGCACCGAGACGTTAATTTGATGAAACTTGTTTTGTTTTATATTTAATATGTCAACAAATTTATCGTATATGAGTTGCCTAATAAATTTCAGTCCAGGATATGACTAATAAAAAAATTAACATTTCAACGGTTTGATTATTATATAAATTCAATACCAATAGAAAGTATGAAGCCCACAAAATTTGTAAACGTTAGGTTGCCTATTCTTTTCCAGTCACAACTTTCGAGTTGCCAGGTATAAAAAAGGTAAAATCGATACTAAGATTTTGCACCGGTTTGATTATTGAATTATACTTAAATGAAAATTAAGATTGTTCATTATATACACGGTGGATTATACCCTTCCTATAAGGCTACCGGAGAGTTGTAATGAAATGTAAAAAAAAAATTCATTAATTTCTGAACTGAAATTTTTTAGGCAAGCCCATATGCATTATATTTGTTGACATATTAAACATGAAATAAAACAAGATTCATCAAATTAACTTCTCCTAACACTTCGTCTTATATCGGGATCTTAGACCATACGGGTGCCTCGACGTGACTTTCCCACAGAAACCTATCTAATACGAATGTGTTATCTTTCACTTAATAAATAATATCGAATCGATGTATAGCTTTCATGACCCTTTTAATATACAAACGATAATATTCAAATTATCTACTTATTTATTCTATTAAAATAAACGAGAACTGTCTAACTGTGAAAGAACGAAACAAATTCATTATTATACATACCTCAAAGTGGTCAACGTTTTTTATGTACAGTCGACCACATTATCCTATATTTCTGAAAATAATTATTAGGTACCTAATTATTTAATATAATAAGTTAATAAGAGATATGCTAGACTTTATACTTGCACTTTTATTTTTACTAATAATACAATATAAAACAGTGTGATTAACTGATGACAAGTTTAAGTATCTTCTATACATTTTCCATTGGTGGTAAAATACTTATTTTCCGTGTTGGCTCAAACGCAGACAGATTTTCTCCGGATTAATTTAAAGACGAAATCGTGTAAAAACTTAATCAGCAGTCGTTTTTCAACCAGATTCTTCTTTATTAACTTCGTAATCAAAACCAGCATGCTAACGACATTTAAAAATATGTATGTATGTCTATTATACAAATTAAAGAAAATTGAATCGAGGTTCTCATAATAGAGTATAGGAATATTTGTCGGCTATTGTATCTTAGCCGCAAATGTATGTATGGGCCGCGGGGTGCTCGCCTTATCGGCTATTAGATCTCACTCGAGTACGCTCATTGTCATTAACGTGATATAAGCCTTCGGTTATTCACGGCCGGTAACTAAATCCAGAAGCGGTGTCAGCTACTGCACTATAAAATATCAATAGGTGTTTATCACGTTCACTTTCCCCTTAAATACCGTTAACGTTTACAAATCGACATACATACCGTAATTAAATATCAATTTTTTATTTAAATTCCTATGTACATATATTATGGTTTATTAATATGTATGAAATATAGAACTAATGACGTACAGCGCGAGCGTGATTACATATTTAAAATGATGAGTACATTTGCTTAAAAAATACAACCTGAGTAACAAATAAGGTCATATTAAACATTCACATGTATGTGCATGTTCTTCACAACAATCCGGCCGACACCTCATTATAGTTCTGAATACGTTAGTCGCCCGCGGCGCCGGATACCTCGTATCACCAAAACAAACATATGTATTAATTTCTCTTGAACCTTTAAACATGTTAAATTTAACATCGGGAGCAATATTAATCATTGGATGTCCAAACTTATAATCAAACACGGATTTTAATCGATGTGTAATATATCGAAGGACTCTTAGGTAGAAAATATTTCATTTTTAGGGTTCCGTACCGCAACAGAAAAAATGGGACTTCTATAAGTCATAGGATCAAGACCTGTTTGCCTAAAAGTAAATAAACATATCACGAAATTTGTGTTAAAAGTTAATTTTGTGTAAGTATTGTAAATAATTCAGTATTAAAAATTCAAGCAAAATATATTTACCTATTGTATGTCACATGTTTTGTTAAGTCCTTGAAAGACTAAAATCTTTAAAACTTATGAGGCAGTATTCTCGTTTAGGTTTAGGGTCGCAATTTTTGATAAGATAAAAAATCCTCCTGTAGGAACATAGAAAACATTGAGTACTTAACTAATTTTTTATTTAGAGTTATATGACATTTTTTAAATAACTGTATGTTATATCTACGTCGTATTACAATGTTGATACGGAACCCGCAGCTAGCGAGTTCTACTCGTGCTTAGTTGATTTTTGGTGTTTGGTTTATTTGTTCTTTTTAAATCCAGTTTAAAGAAGCCCAATTACTATTCCTGTTTCAATATTACTTAATCTAAAACTTGACAAACACTATCGTTTTTTATTAAAATTAATTTTTGATTAAATAACAACTTCTTTTTACTTTATTATAAAAACAATTTCAATAAAAATACAAACACGAAACATTACAAAGATATTTAAAGTACAAATTCTAAAACATTGGCCCATAAAGTGAAAACGCTACTTCATTTGAAAACGTCTCAATAAAACGTACAAAGCTAGATATTAAATTTAAGAATCGTTAAATACCTAAAATGTGACCACCAGATCGTATCGATATCTCCTTATAAGAGAAAAATATTGCGATGCCATTACTAACAGCAAAAGTGGCCGCCATAAAAATCGATGATATTTTATGGGCTACTTAGCAGTATCCCGTATTGTTATAATACCGGAGTCCGTTTCTGTAAACGATTTTGTTATAAAAGCAACAAGTTTCTAGATCTTATAAAGACCCATTAACGTAAAATTAGTGTCGGATCGAAACCTAAGCCTAACAAATTACTATTCGGACCTTCTCGATAACGAAAATGAAAATTCAATCAAGAATTTTAATACATATGAAGTGATATATTTATCTTACACCACGGATATTCGAAAATAAACTAGTTAAAATGTAACAATAAAACATTTACATACAAAAGAAAGGTTGCCGCCGAATGATATACGTATCATAAGAGGCCTAAAGGCATCTCGTTCATTCGATATCTGTTCCGAACAAATCACTATTTTATCGTTACTCCCATCGGAAAAAATATTGATATCACTATAAAAAAGTGATTCAAAAACAATAGAATGGATGGATTGAAAGGATTCCGGCGTCAGATAACGAGGCGGTTAGAAAAAAGTACGTATTAATAATAGCTCCATAGCGATTCTTACCGAATCGCTGGTCATCACTTCGCCCGCGCTATCATTTCCCAAAAATAAAATAACACACTTCATTTCCATTGCATTATGAAGCGTTCGATAAAAATAATAATCAATTCAATTATTTTTCCGCGGTCTCCAAACGATAAAACGCTAAATCATACTGACAACGAACGTCGTGATTTTGCACACAATCGCGAGGTTAAAAACAGTGTTAATATTCATTTTGTGATACACACAAATTACCACATATTAAGTCATTGTTTTTTTGTTGAACAACAACATTGTCGTCGTAATATCATAAATAATTTCAAATTAGTACCCCCTCAAAAGTCATTCGATACGAAATTTTCTCATTTAATATCGATTTACATAAATAATTAAGAAAATGAAATTATAAATTATATAAAATTACTATTGACCTGCCTTAAGTGGAATGTTAATGGTTAGGGCGCGTGTGCGGGGAGCATTGATTTGTAAATAATTTGCCATGCCACAATCTTAGTAACTTAATAACTAATTTCGATGATTGGATTAAGACGTCAAAGCGTGCTCAGCTACGGTCCGCAGAAAAGGATTATATTACAACAGAATATTTGAAACTGATACCCAAAGGGACCAAGTAGAATCGGGAAGCTATGGGAACCACGTCGCGTCGAATTATCGCTAACAATTATAATATGAGAAATTTTTCATAATATTTCAATATAGACTTGCATTTTACTATCTTTTGATTTACATAATATTATACTAGGAGAAAACATTATGTTTTTGCTAACCGTATAAATAAGAAATCTTCATTCATAATTCTTTCATCTTTTTGCAGCGGCAAAATGATCGGAAAAAAACGAACACGAAAACATCGCGAATCGAACAATTCGTATGCAACCAATAACATTAGTTCTGCAATTCGATTTAAAATATTAATCATTAGCTCTCGTTAAATATTTAAAACAGCAATGTTTTCATCGTTAGCTATGTCTCCATTAATACAATAATAATCTGTTTTAACAAGAATTTTTAGCACAAATATTTAAAACAAGAAAACAAAACAAAAAAATATATGACAGCGCCGATATTTACGCAGTAATAATGTTTTCGGCGATTTGAAACTAAAGAACGTTATCGCAAACCAGAGGCTTATCAGTGTTTCCCTTGTTTTGCAGCGGCAATAAATTGTTTAAATATGCCATAATTCTTTGCTCCTTAAGATCGAGTTCCGATAAGTGTTTATTAGAACACGGGTGGTAGAAACTTTTAAAATATCGCAACGTAACAGGTGAAAAAAAATTGTTCTTGCCAAATCTCAAACGTAGACCGAAAATCTTCGAGCTTGTTATCGCTGTGTGTTCAGTAAATAATGATCGGTCGCGATGCTGTTAACAACTCGCTAACACGCTTATGATTGTGAGAGAAGTGTAAACTGGCTCTATATTTTTAAATCCCTTTTAACCACAACTTATAACTAGATATCTGCGTAATCCGTAAACTATTAATTCCCATAACTACTGTTGTGATGAATGAACTTTGAGAGGTACGCAATTAGCATAATACTTATTAAATCATAAATGATATATAAGCAAAAAGCCACTAATTTGATACTACTTATAATTAGTGAAAACATTAAAAGTCTAACAAAATTAAATCTAAATATGATGTAATAAATTGTTGAGGGTGCTATGTATCAAAGCCTCTTTAACATGATGTTTATGTCATACAGATACAATACTGTTGCTATTTGCATACGGGATCGGTGGTTGAATACACGGCGTGTGGCACGCTCCTGCGACTGCATACATCAGCTCAAAATTAAGGTTTCAGGAGCACTCGTTAAGAAAATAAGTTTACTTTGCCTTCAAGGGATCGTTTCTCATTAAGACCTGTATGCTGGTCAAATATTCCATAGCTGCTCCGTCTCTCTTATTAATCATACAAGTGAAAGGGACGGAGCAGTCATGGTACGAATTTATTAGTTTAATTCGTCCGGAGTAATGCTATCATTGCAATCTGCAATGCAAGCCGTGATTAAGGTCAGTGCGTCATTACGATTATCGGATTTAATGAAATAGACGCTGCACTTTTAATTTATGGCGCGTTGTAGTAAGAAATGAGGCGTAATTTATCTGATCATTAAACGGGCAGCCGACAAAAAAGCAAGATAACTTCTACAAGAAGGAGAAAGAGATTTAAAATTATAGTTAAAAAAAAACAGACATGTCAAATAGTTTTATAAGCGTAGGTATGCTTATGTATTAAGTTTTTATAAAAAGTATTTTTTATAGACGAAATGCTAATTTACCTAAATAGTAAAAGTCAAGTCATAGTTGATGTTTATAAAATAAATACACATTAGAATTTAAATAAAGCGAATAAATAATTTATAAATGTCACCGTAAAGTTACGGACCGATTTTTGTTATTCAAATTTAAATAATATTGACAATCGTCACCAATCAGCCGTGCGCATTTCTCGATAACTAGTTCTAAAGGATATGACAAATCATAACGATCATATTCGAATAATGACGTAATAAAGACATACGATATCGATATCGAAAGTAAATTAAAGCTGTAGATCGATGTATCGGATTATTTATGAGATAAATTTGTCCTCGGCGCATGCGGCGTCTCATTAGGCCGCCGACAAAGAGCCGGCCAACATTTGTCACACGGTCGGTAGTATCGCTAATAGCGAAATCTTTTATACGATTTCGTCCTGTTCATATTATAATTGGAACGGTAATGTACTTAGCTGTTGTGGTCTAAGCAATGACGTTGCAAGTGCCTATTAAAACAAGCGGGAAATTATACTCGATTTTTTTACAGTAACGAGGAACCTGTCTTATACCTGAGCCGGAACTAACTATTGGCGATGAGCAGATTCGCTAGCGGCGTCTCCCAGAACTAGCGTAAGGCAGATACTGTCAAGTGTCAAGTGTCAGATACTTTTTAAACATGGATTAAATATCGAAACAAAGCCACTAAATTAAGAACTAACTAACTAAATTTGGAATTTGATTACTTTAAAGGCTCTAGTTTTCGAAATAATATCAATACTATTTTAGATTTCAATCTAACTTCAATCTCACGAAGAGATGTTATAGTATTTTCGACTACCTTGTAAATGTCCAACAACGAAATCATATCACAGATTATTTTAAAAACAATCAAATGATAAACTCAGGTTGTTTTATACGTATTTGTTCGTAAAGTATCTGTCACTTCTGTCCTATACTAGTTCCGCAAACCGTCACTAGATAAATTTAATCGCTACCAATACGTACTTACTATCTTTAAATTCGATGTACGTTTTTAAAAGATTGTTGCGTGTATTTTTCAGAAGTTAAAATAAAATAAAAAATTTATGACTTAGTGCTGTATAAATTGTATAATTATTATTATTTATTTCCTCAATAGGTCAGTTCAAAATTCAGCTATTAGCAAACTGGTTTACAATATGCAATTCCAGTTGCTCGTCCGCGCATATATTTTGACTACACACATACATAAGTAATTATGTTTGCTAATTACAGCGATATATGCATTACTTTTGCAATTGCTATAAGCTCTCATCCGTGTCAATACATGATCGCGGATTAGATAATAAACGGGTGTATTCCACATGTTGCGACTTCGCATTAATTTGCGAACATTATGACAGTACAGGTTCATGCCCTGTAACACTTTCTGAGACTAGCTAATTAATTTATGTAAGTGAAGACACTGCATCTATTTATCGCTTATGTAAGACTTTATAAATTCGGAAGTTTTAGTTTAACCTTCTTCGAAACTACTTCATCATCATCAGCTTGTCATCGATTCCTCCTCATGAAATAACTGTCAAGCTAAAGCCATTTAAAATATAAACTCTTTAAAATATTTTTAAAAATAAACCTGGTATTTTTATTACAGGTACTTCTAGTAGTACCTACGACCTACGTATCGATACATTAACAAAGTAAAACAATATATCAAACGATAGCAATGGCTAATTATAAAACCGGTTCCTAACGATTATTATTTCATAAATGTTAATGAAGTAACAGCTATCCTTATTTTACAACTCTAATTACTTCTTATAAAAATTTCGGTTTATGTAATGATTTTGCTGTCCATTATTTACAAATTTCATAACACGTACTAAATTATTACGATCAATTTACTTCACAATTTTATGTTAAACCATTGTGCTAAAAGCAATTGTCTAACTGTCTAAATTAATCACCAGTTCATTTTAAGAGCGTAACTTTCATTTTCGGCGGTAGAGGTAAATATTTACCTCATGCATTCGTAAACATAAAGGCTATAGGTACATTTTTTGTCATAATTTTCTCGAGAGTTTTCTTGACCGATACAATGTTCACACAAATTATGCAATAATCCAGAGGTCAATGCTAGGAACAAGTTTCTCTGTGTAAGCAAGAAACGAGCTATATTCTCACCAATGCAACTTTCATTTGTAGTAAGCAAAAACTGGCGCATGTTCACACGATGGATAGAGGATCGTCGTTATACAATGAAACATGAGTTGCGAGCCCCTGTGTTTTTTTCTTCCTATATACTTTCCGTGGAACTTAACGTCACGCTGTTTTGCTGGGAATGGGAACTGACATTCAATAATCAAATGCAAGTAAGAGTTAATAAAAAGTTACAAATAAAGAACGTTTTATTACGGCTAGTTTACGCGCCACGACTATTGTTTTTTTCTAGTTGAATTGATTATTTTTGTTTTTTATAAACGTTTTTTTTTTTCACATATCGCGACAAATAATAGAAATCTTTGTGTACAGAGGTTAGTGCATGAGTTTAAATAATAATGTATCATTTGCGTGAAACTGCTCGCGTGTTTTAGAGAGATCGCAAAGGATTAATCATAAGAATCGTTATGCGTAACGCGTCTGCACAGATCTTTGTGGGTGTATCTTTCCCATATCAAATATTTAATCTTAATAAATATAATTGGTCATACATTTTCTATACATGTATTATGCGCAAACTTGGTCAATTCGATCTATAAACTTACTAATCAAGCTTTTACAATTATCTAATATAAGAAGATAGGTAAAAAATTGATGGAAGGGAAATGATCATCCTCATACATAGACATTAGCACCGTAAATCGGATTTGCCACACTTAAGTTGCCAGTGTGTTGCCAACCTTGGTACCTATAATTACATTTCGTTATGTCTACAATTATGTTGAAGCACTAACCCTTTACACCGGAACAAAGCAACATAAAACGTTTGCCAGTAAAACACCTAAGTGACGGTAGGATGACTGAGAAAATTACCGCAAAAAGATACACTTATGCCTTATTTTTGGTCATTTTATAAAAAAGTAAAATAAATTTCATCTCGAGCAATTATATCGTTTAGATCATTTTGTAGCACAGCTTGATTTCTAGTAATTTTAAGATTGTGGGTTGGTCAATCACCTACAGTGATAGTCAGATCAGCCGATAAATAAGTAATTAATGATCATCAAAACTTTCTCGTATCATCTTAATTATTAAGAGGACATCTAAATTAATTACCTATGAATAATTTTGAAGATACATAAGTAGCGTATGATGTTGATATAATTTAGTTATCAATAATATTTAAATAATCCTAACAATATTGATTTTAAGACTTCGTTGATTGACTGTATCTTTTAACTTCATTTTCTTTAATTTTTTATGAAATAAAATTTTTGTGATACGCAATAACTCGTAATATTATATAAGCTTTCATCATACGGAAATGTTTAAAACTAAGTTAATTTTATTAAGTTTGTACCTAACACATTTTTCATTAATCTCATGTGCCGCATTAAACATCAATAGGGCGGTACAAGCTGTGGCAAGACACGAAACGTAGGCACTAGAGGGGTGCAGAAATGATGGGTAACAATGATGTCATAGAAATGATTTTGTGATTGGGCGTATTAGAACGAAAGTAAAGGATACCAAATTAAACAGGTTGTCCGCAAAAAATTGCGTCTACCTCATGGACGCTTTTCAGGTTTTAGAATATCGCAGTGCATATCGGGTGCAGAAAATGCTATTTATATAAGTACCTTGATTGTCGCCTCTGCTTCCCATATCCGTTCGCT
>DVXP01001756.1:0-14164 GCA_018235645.1 Junonia grisea | reverse complement strand
AGAAATAAAAGATTACCCACCTTTTTTTACAATTAGTAAGCGTTTTAAAAATGGGGCGCTGAGCACATACGGGTTAAGCACAAATTTAGCACTTGAAACTCCAGCGGTGCTAGCCAGGGTTTGAAACCGCGACCTTTGGTATAGATCCATGGGTTCGCACTACTAGGTCATCTCGGTTCTCTTTCCTTCCTAATTCCTAAACTGTTATTGAATTCTAAAGAAACATTCTGAAAGCATATGCTTTGCAATAAATAATACCTTATCCATATCACTGATTCCTATGGGTTATTTCAATAATCTTCTATAGCGGCTTAGGTCATGGAATTGGGTCAGACTAATGAAAAAATCTCCATACGGATTAGTCCGACCTGAATCCGACATATCAATGAGAATTACATAACTCAAACTATCCATTCTGCCAACGTATATACTTGATTACGTACGCCTAATATCATTATGTAGAGTTGGTGGTTGAAAAAATATTTATCTAGGGCTAAAATATTAAAAGGAAACGTGGTAAGATCTGTCTACTATTATGCAATATTTACACAGACACTCAAGTCTCTGATTATTTAACTATCATAGAACTCCGCAAAATAACGTCTGATTCAATTAAATACAGATATTTGGTTTTATTTTTACCCTAATACACATTACTAGCGCCCTACTATTACGTGTACTAAACACGATAACCTGTAAACGGGCAAAAGAACAAAGAATTTCTCAAATGAGACTGATATTCAGACTTCTACATTAGTACAAATATATGCAGATTGGATAGAGTAGCTTATCTCGCGATATAATACAAATAACAATGAGCGAGTTGACGTCATCTCTGCTATCTGTCGACGCAATTAGTCCAGACGTCAGCGCGATTTCATTTGTGATTGATCCATAAGACATACGCACAACCAAATTCTAGTATTTGTAACAAATAAACAAAATCTTGGTCAAACTTTGTTTTATTCGAGTTTAATCTACTTCCTAATTGTAGGAAGTTTAATAGGACAATAACACGTCCTTTACCTTCCTTAACCAGATACTTCCGGTCTAACGGTCATATTGTAAACGACCCAAGCCAACGATGGTTAAGGATAGAATCCGTCAAGGTTGATTTTCGTAAGTACGAATTCAGATACATTTTAGGGGGAACTAGAGAACTTTGCTCCCTCTTAGATGTATTTGTGTCTTCTTTTAGCTACCTTATCTTACTAAGTAGTAAAAGTTTCAAAAAGCTACAATAATTAAAAAACACTCACATTTCAGCCTCTCCGTGGTCGGTCCTCTGCAAGCGGCGCTGAGGCCGCAGCACAACTCCTTGAAGTCGATGTGCCCATCTCTGTTCTCGTCGAAGGCCAGGAAGGTGCCCTCGAAGGCGGCACGAGGCAGTGGAGGCGACAGGAGCGACCGAAGACTGGCCGCATCCAGCTCGCCCGTTGCCGCAGCATTGCGTAGCGACCAGAAACATTTCTCTAACTCTATTATATCCTGTGAAAAGATATAACGATGAATTTAAGACATTAAATAAAACATTAGACTTTACGTCCACTTTCAGAAAAATTTCATTTATACTTCAGGTTTGGATGGAGGTTTCGAACGAAGTGATGCATTTGTATTTATTGTATTTGTAATGGGGCTTCAGCCCCTAATCCTTCCTCCCCTTAATCAATTGTGATCGGCATTGATTTCTTTAATTAAATCAGAGGTACAATTAAATAAGGATGTTTTTATATACAAACCTAGGGTTCGGCTCTTTATTACAAATATGAATATATGAAAAGAAAATACCGACGGTGTTTTAATAAATAGCACCGAGGCTACCTTGAATTTTCGCTATTCCCTAGAGTTACAGATTTGGCCATTCATGCACATGTATACCATAATATTAACCTGTGTCTCATACACAGGTCAATATTTGTGTACAGGGCCAAGGTTAACGACTAAGAAAGTCGTCAAGTATAAAACTAGGCTTTAAAGAGTTTGTTCTTGAAATTGTTTCCGGAATTTACTGCAATGTTGTCGTCAAAATTATCATCAAAGGTATATAAAATATACATTTCACGATATAGATGATAAACCGAAGGCTATCAATAATAAAAATAACATTATCGATAAGATAAAATAAGAAGAATGAAAGTACAACTAAATAAAATTTATTTAAGCATCCATTTCTTAAAGAACTAAAATGGATTGATGGCTGAAAGTCATTAAACCCAAAACTCAAGCCTAAAGATAATATCCTGCTGAGTCGCAATTTTGAATACAATTTACAAAATGAGATATAAAAAGACGTTTTGTAAATGTATTCATGGAGATAAATACTGAGAAAGGCGCTTCTGAGATCGAATCTCTACAAAATTAACTAAAAATATTTCAGAACTTTTCATGAGTGTGGCTAAAAACTAATTGAGTAATTACACCACATTAACGGGCTACCTTACACCTGACAGTATCGCACAATTACAAAAAAAAAATGGGGCAAAATGAGATTTTTGAAATGCCCACACCTTACTGCCCACCTTCCATAGCTATTATTTCCTATAAATTTCCCCGTATTCCCTTTTCATTGGGCGAGACAAGCGGTTGTAAGTAAGCATACTATGTATACGTATATGTATAGTTGTATACTATATACTACTAATTCTCACGAATTACTTAAAACGCTATTAATATATTAACTTCCTCTTCCCATGTAGTATTATAGCGGTAAGACGTATGTGAGATAAGCAGTCATTAAGGAACGTGTGAATTATCCACGAGTGGTAATTCCGATTGTGACTACATAAGACTAACAATCTAAAAGGAAGTAAAATATCGTTAACGAGGAAACTTTCGTTTGTTTGTTGTTCCCACATATGCGCAAAAATCTACTTCAACGAATTTTATTGATATGACGTAATTTACGCATTATGCAGTTAGTTTATAGTTAAGAATAATATTATAATAGTTAAAAAACTAGAAAAAGACCCGCTTAACTGCAGTCATGCGCAGATCACGCGCTAGCTCTGTCTTTTTCACTCCTTTACAGAGGACCTATAAAAGAATTTATTAATCCTGGCGGTCCTAATAAGGATAATGGGAAATTGTTATTAAATTATTGCGTTGTCATCCACCCTTGACACGTGTGCAAAGTTCCAAACTCATCGGATTTCTCAAAACTGGTGAAAATTGATCTTAAATATTCCGTTACATACATACATGCACACATTCATACATACATCCCGAACTAATAAAAGCGTGTTAAAAAAAATAAAAGAAAACATATTAGTTTTAGGTTAGTAACTACCGAAACCACTTAACCAGTTAAAAGTCATCCATATACGAAGGCATACGTACAGAGTCACATACATTTCAAACGACCACTAAAGAGGACGAGACGTCGAGGAAATGAACTGAGAATTTGATAATTTGTTGACATTTGAAAGTATTAAACCAATACCCTGTTCCTAAGCCTTTCTCATAATAGCACACAAGTGGGTACATTTTATTACTATAGTAACATTAATGAACGTGTGAACAACACGCTCGAGACCATAAACGTCGCTTAACAAAGACGTGCTTAGAGGAATTTTCCTTTGAAGATTTTGAGTTTTAAAAAATAAACTGAAATGTACCTAAACGTAACATTACAGTTTATTTATAAAACTGTGAATTATTCCGATTGACTTTGTTAAGGTCACATTGCGAATATTCCGAGTTATATGTTTGGTCGAGGCGTCCCGACTCCCGTCACTCAGCCTTATCAGTGATAAGAATTATCATCACATGATCTTGAGACGGCTCATGAAACGGCGAAATTGTATAAGTAAAAAGGAACAGTCGCAATAAAACAAAATAGGCGTTATCTTTTACTAAAAACCTAACCGCACCAAAAAACTGAATCGAATGAAGGATCATTAACGATCAAAGTGTTGACATATTCAAAAGAGAAAAGTTTTGATTGAATGGGCTCCGAAACCACTTGACCGATTTGAAAATTTCTTTCACAGTTAGAAAACTAAACTATTTCCGGTGAACATAGGTTATATTAATGTCTAATAAAAGTTAGTAATACCCATGCGAAGTGGTCGGTCTGCTAGTCGGTTAATACTAATCTTAAAAAGTATTGCGTGTCAAATGGTCAATTCTAAGGAACAAAAGTTGACGTAGGTAAATATATAAATATATACGTACAAATCACACAGATTGAGCTAGCCCCAAAGTAAGTTGGAGACTTGTGTTATGGGATACTAACTCAACGATACTATATTTATAATAGATACACATCCATGACCCAGGCCAATCAGGAAAAGATCGTTTTCCATCATGACCTGGCCGGGGATCGAACCCAGGGCCTACACGTCGCAGACAGGCGTGTTGCCCGCTGCGCCACGGAAGTATAAAAGGTTTCTTTAAAACAAATAAACAAATAAATCTGTATCTTAGTATTGTGAATGTTTTTTGGGTGTTTAATTTAGTAGGTGGTAATAACTACGTATATATCAAACTATTTTACTAAGTGACTGAGGATCAAAAGAACCCGGAGATAGATTTTAAATAAGAACCCCTGTTTAACCCTTGAAGATTATCTGGGTTGTATTGGTTTTTAGCTTTAACCGACTTCGAAAAACGATGGCTCAGTATTCATTTGTTTTACGAGGATCAATGTATTCGCCGGTTTTCTCTCGAATTTTTCCCGTATTATCCGTACTTATAATCATCAAGATCGATATCAGTTTAGCATCAATATTGGCAATATTTTCTGTTAAAGCGCAGAATATCTCATAGGCTGATAGCAAACAATTTTGGATTAATATTGTGATTGTAAATCTCACACATTTCAGGAAATCATAATAAAACAACTCTATTAAGGTCAAGTGATATTTTTCTACGAAACATTAACCACTTGAAATGCAGTTACGTTCTAGCTCAATACTTAAAGGTCTCATTCACCTAAACAGGAGAGGACCTTCGACTGGTTATTATTTAATTCCTACAAACATACATAAAACTAGAGAAATAAACAATAAATAATGCTAAGGCTAACGCTTATCAAGTGTTATCTTGTAACAACAATTGTCAATGTTATTGTGTTCTAAAAACGCATTGATGAATTTCCTACAATTAATCGAATGTAATCGATTTTTTGTAAAATTATGTAGAAAGAATAGATTAAATATTCGATAAGTAATACGTAATATAAATTTTAGTTTATATTTATTTTTTTTCTTTTTTTTTTTGAAGAAGAATCTGGTGAAAATAATTTATTATTATAAATGTAAAATATAAATCTTTACTTAATATATTGTAATTAACTGAATAATGGAATGAGAATGAAAATACATACTTTATATTCAAATAAGAAAAAAAATGAACTTAAAAAGAAACCAAATAAGCGTTGGCGCAAGTTTTTCGGAGGTTGTAGTTGTGCTGGCCAGCGATTCGACGTGCCGATCATATTAGACAGATTTCATTTTTAATTTGTTTTAAACAAATGCTGAGTTGTGGGGTAAATAATTATAATCTTATAAAATAAAAAATATGTTCTCGGAACCCTAATACATTGGTATTTGGGTTCCGAGTAATTAGTTCAGAAATCAATGTAATAAATGTGTCCTAAAATTATACATTCGATAAATTGTATGACTAACTCCACGACACTATTGACAATAAAGAACAGCTTTTTGCTCCTTCAAATTTAATATTAATTAATACGAAACTTCATAAGCGGGCAAACGTCAAAACGGCCATAATACCGTGCCGCTACTATAGGTGTAAACGATTTGTTAATGTCAAAGTTGACAGTGTCCTCCGTGTACCATTTATGGTACAATTTATATTTTAATATTCCGAATAAATAGATCCAATTTTGCCTTTTATGTAAGTAACAGTGAAAGTCCAAACTCAAAAAAGATATCGCCTTATTTTTTTACATCGAAATTAGGCCATGGCCTTATAACCTTTACATAAAATATATTTATGAGAAAGTTGCTGTCCGTGAAATAATAAAAAAGTTTTAGTATAAAACAATTTTCGATGTATTTTCCCTATAAGACTGTTTATTTCAAATGCTTTGCTGATATACATTCAGAAATTAATAATAAATTAATAACATAGATAGAGTCTACCCGTGACCACGAACGCTGTAAAGTGCTCGAAACGTCGGGATGATAAAAAAATAATTATTATACGCGATTTAAATCCGTTTAAAGTAGTTTTTTTCAATAGATACCTACTACCTACATAGAAAGCAAAAATCGAAAAATATATTAATTTTTAATACACACGTAATATGAAATCGTATGAACAGCTCATATTACAGCAAGCAAAAAAACCTTTGTAATGAATAATCATATTACAATTTAAAAAAGGTAAAACGATTTCAACGAGTTATCGAAACCGCAGTATATTTTGATTACTATTACACACACGACAAAGTTTACTGCAACCACAAATATTGACGTAGGAGGAAAAGTATAAAAATAATGTCAACTTGTCTTATTTCTTGAGATATTGCAAGAAAACTTAAGATTAGCGGTTATTCCCGTATGCAAAACTTGCTGTCTGTTTGGTATGTTCGCAAGCCAAAGACACGGGACAAATTATGACAAATTTTGGTATAAATGTAGATAGGCTTTTTGTAAGTGGAGAATAGGCCAATTAATGATCATTGATCAGAAACGTAAACGTGTATCAATGGTCATTTTTTTTTATATGATAGGGCGGCAAACGAGCTGACAGATCACCCGATGGAAAGTGAATGCTGTCGCCCATGGACATTTGCAACACCAAAGGAGCCACAAAATGCATTGCCGACCTTTTTGAGGGTATCGAGGGGGAATGGATGGGGAATTTATGGGGAAGTTTTCTGTAAAGCTGTAAAGTGGTATCAGTCCGGTCGAGGCGACCCATTCGTGCAAATGCATGGCTCTCCCACGGTAAATGTATGGCTCTCCCATGGTAAAACACGGTCATTGAACTTCAATCAGAATATGGTCAGATGAAATGGAGAAGACATATTTAGAGATAGGAGAATAAGTTCACATTGAATTCTTCGCTTCTTCTTACTT
The DNA here is from genome assembly GCA_018235645.1 of Junonia grisea. Taxonomy (NCBI): domain Eukaryota; kingdom Metazoa; phylum Arthropoda; class Insecta; order Lepidoptera; family Nymphalidae; genus Junonia; species Junonia grisea. The sequence continues at coordinate 7,115 of DVXP01001756.1, read as the reverse complement.
TGGGACTCTACCCAAGAAAAGTTTTCATAAAATATTGAAAGGTTTTACAATTTCAAATGTAAATGTCATCTGATATTAATTATGTAATATTCCTTTAGATTAACGTAATATATTTGAATATAACTTGTTTATAAACTTTAACTCGGTCAACCGTTTTATTAATAACGATAATGATAAAAGCGTCTGCAGACTACAGAATTTGTATCGACTGACTGTGTGAAACTGATTACGTATGAAAGAGCAATATACTGAACAAGCTGATTGATATTTAAGTTCGAACTTTGGAGACAATTATGTTGATTGTTGAGTATTAAACTCATTAATAGGCTGATATAAGTCATGGAACGCTTGCAAAAAGATCCTCCAGTTCTAAGTGAAACACATTTAATGTGTAAAAGATTACTTATGTGAAATTACGTTACAACCTACATTAGCGAAGTAGTATTCATAAATGGGAAGGGATTCAGAGTTAGTGTGCACAACCACAGCGACGAAAAATATAAAGACAGATTACCTTGCTATTTTGTTTATCGTTACAAATTACAAATCCACCACACTATCAAATGACTTTAGTATGCAGGGGTTTTTATAGTGACATCAAATTTAATGCACATTTAAATTCCAGTGTTGTCTTAAGTCCTAAGTCGTAAAATAAGAGGAAAAGGCTGCAAGCCGGTCCAGGTATTCCAAATTACGTAGGATTTGATATGAGGAAACTCTTAAACGTGTTTCACGGACTACTGATCAAATTGATGTTCTTGTGAAACCCAGAAAAAGGTTAATGAATCATGTACCTAATTATCCTGTAATTAGTTAGGTACTGCGATTCAAAGTAAGATAGATATCGAAGATGTTTGTATTAGTTCAGTAGGTATTAAGGAACAGATGAGCACTGTAACACTTAATCACATTGTTTCTACTGTAATCAGCGAAAAACAATATAGATCTGTTTCGTATCACGCAGCAAGACCCTGCACAGACTCCAACGTTTCACATCCTTAGGAGATGTCGCCTTTATTTTATTAATTTATTATAGGCCATAAATTGAATATTTTTACTCGTATCTATGTATATTTTGTAAAATAACACCTGATACAATTTATCAACGAAGAGCATTGTTTAACACTATAACGGTTAAAATGAGGTATAAAAAATTCTGAACAATTTCTAATTATTATGATAAGTTGAGAATAAAAAACGAAGAACCGTTTTCGGCGTTATCTAGATTTATATTACCTATTTGATTCCATTCTTGGCGTTTATCAATGAGTTATACAAATTTTGTTTTTGCGCGACAATGTACAGTGAACTCGCACTGCCGTGCCCAAAGATTTATGTTACGGTATTAAATAAAATCGTAACAAATATAACTATACGATAAAATTCTTTGTTTTTTTTTTGGTCATTTCATACGTAATTTTACGCTTAGGTATAACATGAAAGAACGAATATAATTATTATGTTTATGCATATGGTAAGCGTGTACCAATCGACTGTTTCAAGTTCAAGGTGAATCATTTTATGGCTGTAATATTACCGGCTAAACAATAAGATAAAAACTCATAACATTCGGTTAAAACAAAAGTCGTTAAGATTTCAAGTCGCAAGGTCAGCGTCCTTCATCACGAGATGTAGAATTAATTACTGTGGTCGCGGGAGCAACAACGACCTAACCGCCCAAGTGACATTTTTATTTTATTTTTTAGAACTATCTGTGTGGGGTGGTCCTAGAACTATCCCATTTATTCTATTTGATATTTTTATTTTACTTTTTTCATGAAAACACTTAAGACTTTAGGCAATATATCTGTAAACTACCATCATAGATCCATAGATATATCGAGAAATTAATGGTATTTCGAAACAAAGGGAAAAAGCATTAGTTGACATAACAGTTGGGAAACTGAAATAATATTGCAAGAGATTACTTTGGCCCATTTTCTTTGTACGATTTCAATTTAAACTTAAAATATTTCGAATAGCTTACATCTAAGTTCGTAAGTGGTTTAAGTGATGTTTTAGTTAAAATCAACTTTTCATATTTTTAACATCTTACTAAACGATCCCTATCACTCTTCCACTCACAATGTAACAATAACAAACTTAAACTTTTTTATAGTTTAACATCGCGTAACAAAACTGTCACTTAGGTCATTTACGAACCAGCATAGCCATTGATTTCCATTTACAAATAAACTATTGTAACAATTCTTAGAAATATAGACAGACGGCGATCAATAAGTTCTTCGTACGTATCGGCTGCGTACGATTATCGATCGGTTGCTACGACCAATCAATTCTAATCAATTAACTGGACGCGAAGCTTGATCAATTATGTTGACAACTTGGTATTTGTGCGGGGTAGTTTTTAAATTAAACTTTGTTAAGGAATTTTCTAGATGTCGAGTTATTACTCTGTATTAAGGCGGGAATTACACTGTAAGGCTTGGTTTCCATTACGAGTCAGAGAGACTAATGACCGTTTAGATCGCAACATTAAAGTACGTAAAAGCGTTTCCACTAATAACAGTAGAGGAGGAAGAAAATACGCATCATCCTCACTTGCAGTGAAAACCACGCTTTAGTTTTGCTAATGGACTCAAGATTTATATAGATTGTTTATGACTGCTGTTACATCTGATAGACCTTACTGTTAACATATTTTACAATATAATCCACCACTAGAGTTTCAGCTCAATTTTTTTAGCTTGAACATGATTTAAACGATTGAAGTCAAAGTTTCAAGTACATAGTGTGAACTTACTTACTTTTTGATTTTTTTTTTCACATGTTTGGTATTGTTTTCTGAACGTGTTTACAACGAGATTGGCAACTTACGCTCGTTTTGAGTCTTAGCTAGGCCTTACTATCAACTACACAGAAAATTATGCAGTGTAAAATCATTACATTAAAAGCAAAACTGCCTCCCAGGCCAACAGGACCAACTGTAAGAATCAATGAAATTATGGCAAAAAACTGGTTTTAAAAATACACCCACATTTTTCTAATTTACATGTTACATTAATTTAATAGGTTAGGAGCACAACAAGCAGCCCATAACGATTATACTTTGGAACTGTAAATGTGGAATAGTTAAAATGAATTAACATCTTTTGTATATTAAAATTCATGTCAAATCGACATACTTTTAGAATATCTACGAATTACTAAATAAGGTCATTCGTTATTTAAATATATTACCTAACAGTAAATATTGCATCATATAAACACACGGGGCTTTATTTGTTATTAAAATAATTGAATTGGGTTACATAATAAAGAAAATAAAAATATCTTATTCAACATTACATTGTCGGTCACAGACAATGTAAGTTATTATGAGAAAAAATATCGTTTTGAGGTTATTGGCATATAAACAAACACAAAGATAAAGCATAGATAACGCACGGTGCAGATATTACGAGTTAGGTAACTTATTGCATATTAACCTTTTCCTATCGTTATCTTTGTACTTAATATATGCAATTTAATTCAAGGAATTTATGAATTAACGATAATTTAAATTTAATAACTGGTTTATAGTTATAAAAGTGTCATCTGTAATCTCTTTTATTGTATTGATTGTAGGCATTAAAAGTATTTTTAAAACATTACTTTTAACAATTTAGAACAAAGCAATCAGGAAACTTATTGCTTACTTTAAATAATAATAGCATAATAGTACAATTTTCTATAATAATTAACTGTCTTATATAATTACTATTTTGTTGGCAATTATACATTCTAGTTAGTAATTTATATATAGTAAGGAACATGCTTTACTTATAAGAATTTTCAATAGGAAGTATTACTTAACAAATGGGTTCATTTTCTTCAATGTATACTGGACATTACAAGACATGCTTTAAGATATAATTTAAATACTAAAAAAATCAACTCACCCTTTCCTCCAAATGTGTGACACCGGCTAGACTCTGATAAAATGTCGGAGTCTCTAAGTCTTGCACAACATGACTCCGATCATATAACAGCCACTTTGACAGCACTGTGGCATCTTTGCGTATGAGCAGCCAGGAGCGGAACTGGTCGAACGTGACCTTCTCTCCACTGCCAAACAGGCTGGTTAATATCTCAACCGTCCGATGAGCTTCTGTGGCTGGTAGAGATGTGTTTTCCAAGTGTAAAGCTTTAGCAAAGTCCTTCTTGTATATGTATGTACCATTCTCACTTTGATTATTCACATATAGTGTCCAGAGGAACCTGTGATTGATCGAATTTGAATTAGTTTTTGAATCTTTTTTTTTTAATTAAGAAAATTTTCTTAGTGAGAATTATCTATTTATATTCAGAATGAATTTCTGAAGTTTATTTTTGTAAAGTTCTTTAAATTGTGTAATTTAGCTTCCTATATGAAACTTAAATCGGAATATTTCTACTACTTGATTTACTAAATATTAAAAAATAAATTGGGGGGAAAACTATATCGTAAAGATGTTTGTTACGTATTGTTACAGAATGATTCTCACTTAATCTTTTCCTCAATGTTTCCTTTAGTAAGGACGACAACACCACAGAGTAGATCCTTGAACGTGATGCCGCGCTTGGTGCCTCCACAGGCCTGGTACAACCATTCCGCGACTTCGTAAGGCACTCCATCACACAATACTTCATGGACGAATGCTTCCAAGCTCAAGGTCGAGCCGTTCGCTCCTGCACATCTCTTGAACGCTTCACGTATACGCCTCAATTCACTATCAGACACTGCAAATCAAATACAACATTGATGATATTTTTCTCAAGATACAACGCACTTGTATATTATTACACTGTGTACCTCGTTTTGCCGCATCGTCGTAAGATATAAAACTAGGTTTTGAATCTTTCGCACCCATATTCATTTATTTGTAACGATCATAACATTTTTAGGCGTAATAAACACAAAGAAACAAAAAAATTATTACAGCTGACAGCTCACGTCGTATGATCTGCAGCCATATTGAATATTTTTATTTTTTCCACAACATTCCTTTGCCGTATGTTCGGATAATCGTTTAATTTTTTTTTTTGCACAAATAAAACGAAACTAATATGTAGATAGATAATTTCAGATATTATGTAGATTTAAATTCGAAACAATAATGAAGAATTTTGCGAAATTAGCTATCTAATATCTTATGAAAATAATGAGCTATTTGGAATTTGTTATAATTTCTTGCTAATTGTTTCATTAGTTAATTATCTTGTATCTAATTATCTCTGATTAATTTTTAACAATTTCATTTTACTGCAAAACATTTTTCTTCTAATGTTCTAATTTTTTTATTATTAGTTACAAGATGTACGATGCAGTTTTCGTCACAGGTTTTCGTTTTGTTATTGACAAATATATAGGTAATTTATGAAATCTTGCAAAGCAAGTCATGAACACTTTTGACGTATTAATCTGGTAAATTAAAAAGGTTTCGCGTTGTACGGAAATAAACGAGGTCAATGTACATCAAAAAGCGGCTACATGTTTATTTTCAATATTCTTTCTTTTTCTTTACAATTTACATCTGCCAATAGTAAAGTGTAAAGTTGTAAATACGTTTGTAAATTGATTTAGTTCATCTCTGTTTATCGAAATTCTCGTTATCTATGTTTGAAATTACTTGGATAGATAAGACAAGTATAAATTCGTTATAGAAATTCGTTCAGATTTTTCATTCTGTTGATAAATAGAAAGCGTTATGTCTTGACACTTGCTCTTTGTTGTGAAACACTTGGGGATTGTTTTTTTAAATGTCTGTATCGTTGTGCGTTTTACGGATAGAAATAGACGAAGAACTGGCTGAAATGGGTGATAATTCAGCAGAAGTTGGTAAGCAATACATAAAACTTAAACCACTTGAAAACAAAGAAATCACTAATTAATAAAGTATCTCCATTTAGCCTGTTCTAATAGGAATCATACTCAAGTAATACCCTAATACATCTTTTTTTCTATGATATATAATATATACGATATAATTATATTCTAGAACAAGCTAAAGAACAGAAGAAGAAGGATAGAGGAGCTCGTGACTCCAAGATTATAACAGTGGAAACATATGCTAGTGTGCTTATGGGGCCAAATAGTGACTCTGGTATACTACCCACCAGCTCACGCAGGTCTCCCCTTGAGGGCAGCACCTCTGAAGATGACAATACCATTGGCTTTTTCTGTGGTAACCCACTCGTGGAAGTCACGAAAGGTGTCTTGCACTTATATAAGGAAAAGTATGTTTTTTTAATGATCTTCACTCTTAGATAATGTAAATTACTTAAGATATACTGTAAAGAACCTATCTATTTTAATTTTGTAGTGAATTAAAAGAAGCAGAGGAGGCAAAGACACTTTGTTTGTTGTCTGTGCCTGGAGCTTTGGGGGCCGCTGATCTGTTAGCCTTTGCAGCTGCTTGCCAAGAGGATATTTCACATGTTAGGGTCTTGAGAGATGGCTCTCCTGACCATTATATGGCTCTTCTCACGTAAGTATATTGATAACTTTTATTTAATATTATAGAATACTAAACTCTATTATAAGTTAACTAGCAAATTCAAAAGACACTGTCTTCTCCAATATTAGAGATACTGGGTTCAATTAAATTTAAATCATTCTGGAACCCACTCAAATATACACACAATATTTTATTTATATTGAATATTAAACTTTAGTTATTTAGGAGAAGTAACAAACATCTGTATGGCAGAATGCATTTTACTTTATTTGAAAGAATTTTTTTGCTAGGTTCCGAACATGTCAATCAGCCAGGGACTTCCACTCAGCTTTCTCCGGAGTACCATATAGCAGCTTGGAGCCACAAGCTCTCTGCCACATGGCTTGGGTGTCGCGTGTGGAGTGGGCTCGCCATGGGGCTGCACCACCTTCACACACTGAGCTGCCTACTTGCCCTGTTTGCCTAGGTATTGTGTAGTTTTGTTTCTTTATAAGTATGTGTTGCATGTATTTTAGAATACAATAATTCAGTGCATTGAACAGTCAGAGTATTTTTTCAAATTTAATTTTTGTATGTTAATGGAATGTATTTAGTGTTGTTTATTTATTTATTTATTTAAATACTTTATTGACCAACAACAAAAGTTGGAACAAAAGGCGGACTTAATGCCTGAAG